>WNWK01003054.1:62500-182086 GCA_009830355.1 Cherax destructor
ATGAAGGAAGACAAAGCGACGCAGTTATGAAGAAAAAGGGACGCAGTTATGAAGGAAGACAAAGGGACGCAGTTAATGAGGAAGACAAAGGGACGCAGTTATGAAGGAAGACAAAGGGACGCAGTTATGAAGGAAGACAAAGCGACGCAGTTATGAAGAAAAAGGGACGCAGTTATGAAGGAAGACAAAGCGACGCAGTTATGAAGGAAGACAAAGGGACGCAGTTATGAAGAAAAAGGGACGCAGTTATGAAGGAAGACAAAGGGACGCAGTTATGAAGGAAGACAAAGGGACGCAGTTATGAAGAAAAAGGACGCAGTTATGAAGGAAGACAAAGCGACGCAGTTATGAAGAAAAAGGGACGCAGTTATGAAGGAAGACAAAGGACGCAGTTAATGAGGAAGACAAAGGGACGCAGTTATGAAGGAAGACAAAGCGACGCAGTTATGAAGAAAAAGGGACGCAGTTATGAAGGAAGACAAAGGGACGCAGTTAATGAGGAAGACAAAGGGACGCAGTTATGAAGGAAGACAAAGGGACGCAGTTATGAAGGAAGACAAAGCGACGCAGTTATGAAGAAAAAGGACGCAGTTATGAAGGAAGACAAAGCGACGCAGTTATGAAGGAAGACAAAGGACGCAGTTATGAAGAAAAAGGGACGCAGTTATGAAGGAAGACAAAGGGACGCAGTTATGAATTAAGACAAAGGGACGCAGTTATGAAGGAAGACAAAGGGACGCAGTTATGAAGAAAAAGGGACGCAGTTATGAAGGAAGACAAAGGGACGCAGTTATGAAGGAAGACAAAGGGACGCAGTTATGAAGGAAGACAAAGGGACGCAGTTATGAAGGAAGACAAAGGGACGCAGTTATGAAGAAAAAGGACGCAGTTATGAAGGAAGACAAAGGGACGCAGTTATGAAGAAAAAGGGACGCAGTTATGAAGGAAGACAAAGGGACGCAGTTATGAAGGAAGACAAAGCGACGCAGTTATGAAGGAAGACAAAGGGACGCAGTTATGAAGGAAGACAAAGGGACGCAGTTATGGAGGAAGACAAAGGGACGCAGTTATGAAGGAAGACAAAGGGACGCAGTTATGAAGGAAGACAAAGGGACGCAGTTATGGAGGAAGACAAAGGGACGCAGTTATGGAGGAAGACAAAGGGACGCAGTTATGAAGGAAGACAAAGGGACGCAGTTATGAAGGAAAACAAAGGGACGCAGTTATGGAGGAAGACAAAGGGACAATCAACTTTCAGTACTACCACAGCTGCGGTACGCTTTTCAAAGGCACATTTTTGTCACGAAACATTTTTATTACTCGACGTTTCGTCCCACACGAGGGGACAATATGCATTATCGAGTCTAATAAAGCCCCCACCATGGTCGAAACATCGCGTAATATACTCCCTCTGTGGGCCAGTACTCGACGTCTCGCTCAATAAAGGCATAAAGATGGCCACGGACTGCAGCTATATCTTCTTAGTGCCAAGTGTCAGGCACAGGGGGCTGGATTAATGCGCCTCTGGGCACGGTGCCCAGAATTCTTGACGGTGTCACACAACACACTGTCAACCCACACAGTAGACAAAGCAATTTTTAACCTTAAAGTCGACTTTAGATTTCACTAAGTGTGAAGTGTTCCAGCCACGGTATTGTGGACTGTGAATTGTTCCAGCCACGGTATTGTGGACTGTGAAGTGTTCCAGCCACGGTATTGTGGGTTGTGAAGTGTTCCAGCCACGGTATTGTGAGTTTTGAAGTGTTCCAGCCACGGTATTGTGGGTTTTGAAGTGTTCCAGCCACGGTATTGTGGGTTAGCTATGAATTGTTCCAGGAACTGTATTCTGAGTCAGCTGTGAATTGTTCCAGCCACGGTATTAGGACATTTTTTTTCCTCCTGTAATCTAGAAATCAAAATATTAAATATAAATATTATTATTATGATGATCTCTCAGTTTAACATAACCATTGCGAGAATTTATTAAAAATGTCTCGGGGAAAAAAAAAAATCTGTGTTTTTAAAGGCTCGTCCCAGTTAAGTTCTTGAAGCATCAGCTGTCAGGCCAGCGTTAATTAACGGGCTGGTTAATTACCTCATCCAGGGGTAATTTAAAAAGCATCTGATAGAAAAAGGATGGATAATGAGAACCTTCAAAACTAGGGACGCCAAGCCCAATGAAAAGCAGGGGCGCCACGAGTACAGAGACAACACAGCAAGTGTCTAGGGCCCAAGACTGTTCAACTGCCTCCCAGCATACATAAGGGGGATTGCGAATAGACCCCTGGCTGTCTTCAAGAAGGCACTGGACAGGCACCTAAAGTCAGCACCTCACCAGCCGGGCTGTGGTTCGTACGCCAGTTTGCGTGCGGCCAGTAGTAACAGCCTGGTTGATCAGGCCCTGATCCACCACGAGGCCTGGTCTCAGATCGGGCCGCGGAGACGTTGACCCCCGAAACCCTCTCCAGGTATACTCCAGTACTGACAAGTTTATTGGTGGAACGTTTCGCCCACACAGTAGACTTCTTCAGTCAACTGCAGAGTTAACAGATGTAGTAGAGAAGTAATCAGTCCCTCAACCAAGGTTGAGGGACTGATTACTTCATCTTAACTTTCCTACTACACCTACTGCGTCTATATCTGACTGAAGAAGCCCACTGTGTGGGCGAAACGTTTCATCAAAAAAGATACTCAGCTGTTGCACATGTGTCTTAATCATCAATTTAGAAATCCTATTACTTACTCCTGCTAGGATGTCAAGTAATGTACTAAACATTACAGATGTACAAGTTACAGTACACTGCTGCAACACTGAACAAGTGTGTACAGTGTATAACATTAATATGCATATGTTGCAAGATGTCAAACTGCATACGTCGTATATTATTTTGTACATTAATTTGTATTCATTAGATATTCCCGAAGGGATACCTTGTATTAGTTGCCAGATTATATTTTTTTTGTTTCTACGAGGAATTGACTGGTTAATAGGGTTTAAAAGTCTGTTTACTACACGAGGCTCACTAAGTCTGGTTGATTGGTTAAATGGATTAAAAGTCTATTTACTACACGAGGGTTATTAAGGCAGCAAGTTGCTAGTTCACCACCAGTCAAGAATACTTAATACAGAAAATAAGGATTCAAGTAAATTCTCAGAGTATATACACTGAAATACACACTTCTCAGTGTATATACACTGAGAGACATACATCTGCTGGTGTATAGAGCCAGGATTTGTTAAAAGCCTTAACACCGGCTTCGTTTAATTAAAAGACTGGAAAGTTTTTTTTTTCCTAAACATGCATCATATTTTAAACTAAAGAATGCTTCATCCGATCGGCTTCAAATTTCCAGTACTGTTGTACTGTAACTGGCAGGTTCAGGCACCCTCTGCTCCACGTTATTTGAAACATGGAAGAAGATTGGGATTGGGATTTTCACGTGGAACTATCACATGTGACTAGCCAATGCTAAGGCACTGCAGGAGGGCCACCTGTGTAGGTAGTCAACCCCAGGCACCAATCTACCAGTGCAATATATAACAGTCTACACGTTCGTTACACTGTGGGAACATATTCTGTGTGTTTGCTACCCTTTACGTATAATATATTGTGGGAACACCCGCAGAGTCCACCTACTGTATGATGGCTGTCGTCTGGGAACACAGTCGAGATGAGTTTCCCTCATCCAGCATCACTGGTGGGATGTGGTAGACACTGAAGATAATCTTAACATCCAGAACACAATAGACATCTTCACTATCACAAACACTTTCAAAGCCTCCACAAGAAACATCACTAGTACCACATCATCCCCTTCACCAGCATCACCACCACAACCACCACCAAAATTCCATCACCACCACCACCACTAAGGGGGTATCTGGCTACCAGCCAAGGCGACACTGATGGACCATAATATTTAGGTACGTCTGAGTCGCTGTCTCCACCCTGCTTCTTGGCACCATTCTGGTACGCTCTGCTTCCTTCTTATGTAATCACTAGTACGTGAGACACACACACAGGCGCCACCTGTCACATACTTATTTACAAGCAAATAGATACATTCTAGCCAGCCACATGCTACGCACGCACACACACACACACACACACACACACACACACACACCTGGTCAAGCACGTCAAGAAATTAGAGAAAGTGCAAAGGTTTGCAACAAGACTAGTCCCAGAGCTAAGGGGATTGTCCTACGAAGAAAGGTTAAGGGAAATCGGCCTGACGACACTAGAGGACAGGAGGGTTAGGGGAGACATGATAACGACATATAAAATACTGCGAGGAATAGATAAGGTGGACAGAGACAAGATGTTCCAGAGAGGGGACACAGAAACAAGGGGTCATAATTGGAAGTTGAAGACTCCTATGAGTCAAAGGGATGTTAGGAAGTATTTCTTCAGTCATAGAGTTGTCAGGAAGTGGAATAGCTTAGAAAGCGACATAGTGGAGGCAGGAACCATACATAGTTTTAAGACTAGGTTTGATAAAGCTCATGGAGCAGGGAGAGAGAGGACCTAGTAGCAATCAGTGAAGAGGCGGGGCCAGGAGCTATGACTCGACCCCTGCAACCACAAATAGGTGAGTACAAATAGGTGAGTACACGCCCCCGGTGGCCTAGTGGGTAAAGCTCTTGCTTGACGCACGGAGGGGCCGGGTTCAATTCCCGGTGGGGCAGAAACATTTCGAAGTGTTTCCTTACATACACATACACACACACATATATACAACAGGCCTAGTGTCTAATTGACATGTGCCTAGGACAAAATGGTAACTAACTAACACACACATCTTAATAAGGAGTCATTCAGGACCATGTACACTGTGTACGTTAGGCCCATACTGGAGTATGCAGCGCCAGTTTGGAACCCACACCTAGCCAAGCATGTAAGGAAACTAGAGAAAGTGCAAAGGTTTGCAACAAGACTAATCCCGGAGCTAAGGGGTATGTCCTACGAGGAGAGGTTAAGGGAAATCGACCTGACGACACTGGAAGACAGGAGAGATAGAGGGGATATGATAACGACATATAAAATACTGAGAGGAATCGACAAGGTTGACAGAGACAGAATGTTCCAGAGATGGGACACAGCAACAAGGGGACACAGTTGGAAGTTGAAGACTCAGATGAACCACAGGGATGTTAGGAAGTATTTCTTCAGTCACAGAGTGGTCAGGAAGTGGAATAGTCTGGGAAGCGATGTAGTGGAGGCAGGATCCATACATAGCTTTAAGAAGAGGAATGATAAAGCTCACGGAGCAGGTAGAGTGGCCGAGTAGCGGCCAGTGAAGAGGCGGGGCCAGGAGCTGTGACTCGACCCCTGCAACCACAACTAGGTAAGCACACACACAACCCCCTGAAGTGAATTACAAGAAACCTTAAGTCAGAAAAGGGAGGCAGTAGGCCTAGTATGGTGTAGGCTGTGTTGCTACATGTCATCTTAAAGTGTACCACAAAAAAAGTGAATCAAGTGGCGTGTGCGACCGATGATAGAAACATAGCATATATATATATATATATATATATATATATATATATGAATGAATGCCACTTGTTTCGTGGTTTCATTGCTATATAGACTGCAACATGAAATAAGCCTAGTTCGCTAGGCTTATGTTGTTTGTATTATCGACGGCTCAGTTGGTAAGGTGACACGTACATTGAGGCGGGACAATGTGTTGTGGGGTCGAATCCTGGCCTGATGCAGTAACACATCGACCGTTTCCCACCAAGGCAGGGTGGCCCGAAAAAAAAAAACTTTCAGCATCATTCACTCCATCACTGTCTTGCCAGAGGGGTGCTTACACTACAGTTATAAAACTGCAACATTAACACCCCTCCTTCAGAGTGCAGACACTGTACTTCCCATCTCCAGGACTCATGTCCGGCCTGCCGGTTTCCCTGAATCTCTTTATGTTACGCTGATAACGCTCCAACAGCAGGTCAAGTCCTAAAAACCATTTGTCTCCATTCGCTATCTAACACACTCATGCATGCTTGCTGGAAGTCCAAGCCCCTCGCACACAAAACATCCTTTACCCCCTCCATCCAACCTTTCCTAGACCGACCCCTACCCTGCCTTCCCTCCACTACAGATTTATGCACTTCCGAAGCCATTCTATTTTGTTCCATCCTCTCTACATGTCCGAACCACATCAACAACCCCTCCTCAGCCCTCTGGATAATAGTTTTGGTAATCCTGCACCTCCTCCTAATTTCCAAACTACGAATTCTCTGCATTATATTCACACCACACATTGCCCTCAGACATGACATCTCCACTGCCTCCAGCCTTCTCCTCGTTGCAACAATCACCACCCACGCTTCGCATGCATATAAGAGCGTTGGTAAAACTATACTCTTATACATTCCCCTCTTTGCTTCCATGGACAAAGTTCATTGTCTCCAAATGTCAGTAGTAATATTTGTATCTTACCAGCCATTATTGAGTCACAGCTCCTACGTGATCTCTGACCGTTACTAGCTTCTGCTGACCTAGCGATGTCATAGGTCACCCTTTGAATGCTCACTTGCGTCAGTTCAAGACAGGATAGTAGAGAGTAGACAGGTCAGGCGAGAAGATTCTGAGTGCTCTCCCATTTTTACCACTAATATATAAGTTACCAACCAAGCTACGTTTGTGCTTATATTACCAAATCCATCATCAAGAACCCAGACGACACAAAGACACCGAAGTGCTCCACTCACCCTTTTCCCCTCATCAATTCTATGATTCACCTCATCCTTCATAGACCCATCTGCTGACATGTCCACCCCCAAATATCTGAATACATTCACCTCCTCCATACTCTCTCCCTAGAATCTGATATCCAGTGTTTCGTCACCTTTTTTTTTTATTCCTCATCACCTTACTCTTTATTATATTCACTTTTAATTTCCTTCTTTTACATACCCTACCAAACTCATCCACCAACCTCTGCAACTTCTCTTCAGAATCTCCCAAAAGCACAGTGTCATCAGCAAAGAGCAACTATGACAACTCCCACTTTGTGTTAGATTCTTTATCTTTTAAACCCACACCTCTTGCCAACACCCGAGCATTCACTTACAACCCCATCTATAAATATATTAAACAACCATGGTGACATCACACATCACTGTCTAAGGCCTACTTTTACTGGGAAATAATCTCCCTCTCTCCTAAATACTCTAACCTGAGCCTCACTATCCTCGTAAAAACTTTTCACCTCTTTCAGTAACCTACCTCCTATTCCATACACCTGCAACATCTGCCACATTGCCCCCTATCCACCCTATCATACGCCTTTTCCAAATCCATAAATGCCACAAAAATATCTTTACCCTTATCTAAATACTGTTCACCTATATGTTTCACTGTAAACACTTGGTCAACACACCCCCTACCCTTCCTAAAGCCTCCTTGTTCATCTGCTATCCTGCTCTCCGTTTTACTCTTAATTCTTTCAATAATAACTACCATACAGTACCAGGTATACTCAACAGACTTATTCCTCTACAATTTTTGCACTCTCTTTTGTCCCCATTGCCCTTATACAAAGGAACTATGCATGCTCTCTGCCATGAATAGTTATATTTATAAATAGTAAAGAATTATAGGTAAAGATACGACGCCAGGACAAGTATTCACCTGTGTGTGGTGAAGGAGTCAGATGTGGGTTCTAGGTAACGCCAGTTATAAGTGAATGATCCACTCTTATTGTGAACAAGGAATAAGCTAACAGACGCTCAGGTGTCCATTAAACTCCAGCCTATGAAGTATTATAAACATAGAAGGTACAACGTTAGTAGTAGCAGTAGTAGTACTAGTAGCAGCAGTGATCTACAACCCACCACCAAATAGTATTACCCAAGACAAGAATATGAAGACAACAAGCAAGCAATGGCTGACATGACAGCAGAAACAGCAACAACAGCCCATACGGGAAAATCAAGGTTACTAATCAAGGAAGCTTTGAACCACAAAGAAATAGACTGAGAGAACTGGAACCCACATGAAGAACCAGAAATGTGGGAGACTGAGGTGAAGAAAGTTCTGATAGAAGACTTTGTGTCTGCTAGAGAGAGAGAGAGAGAAAGAGAGACAGGAGAGAATGAACCAACAGAACTAGACCTAGTATTTACAGTTAATGCCCCTGATATAAGTGAAGTACATTAAAGGCTTCTTGAGCGCTAGCGGCCACACCTTGTGTGCCTACTGAGGAAGAATGACAAGCGGAGGGAAGGGGGGGGGGGGTGACAGTCTGAACTGACAGCATCGAGGTGACGGTAAGAACAGCGATAAATCACACAAATGTGGTTGTGGTTGTCGGTCGTTCATTTATATTTAAGCTCCCTAAAGAGTCTTTATGAAGTACCTGACGCTTCTTCGACGTACGTGTTCTGGCGTCCCCCAGCACGTGGAAAAGCGTAAATCAGTGCGTAACGTAACTACTTACGAAACCGGCTGCTCTGATTCCGGTTGTGTTTGATGGAAATGATATTGACGACATTTCGACCTTCCTTGCTAAGACTTATCATATTCGAGGAACATAGTAACCTATACAGTGGAACCTCGGTGTTCGAACGTAACAGACCTCGAACAAACTGGTGTTCGAACGATTGTGTTCAGAAAAAAAATGACCAGGTCTTAGAACGTTTTTCCAGAGTAGGTTTACTGAAAATTCAGCTGTACAAAAAAAATCCTTTACAGTAAAGTCCTGTTTCAAAAGTGCTTTGAAGTGACCTCTGACACTGACCTGACAGTGTGTGAGGCTGATAATTTAAACCTGGGAAATACTTTTTCAGACATCGAACTTTTCGCAGTTCAAACACTACCTAGGAACCAATAAAGTTCAAAACACCGGGGTCCCACTGTACTGGGAACATAAACATTCCTTCACAACACACAACCACTGTTCTCACAGTCACCTCATGAAATGGAACGATGGAAGCTGATCTCCGCAGGGGGAAGTGTTTAGAAGCAGCCGCCTTCACAGCACACTCAGATACAGTCACCCCCAAACAACGACAATTTCAACATTTTCGAAGCCTTATGAATAACATCATGACACCTCCACGCAGTGGGCTTTATCATGTCACGAATATCCTGTATATTTCTCTATATACATTGATACTTGATAAAGCTCCTGGTGAGCGAAACATAGTCTAAATAAAATATTCAGAACTTTGCATAAGTGTTCATTTACCTAAAATAAATTGCAAATGAACGCATATAAGAGCAATAATAAAGTTTTTACAGAGGCAATATTACACTTCCTAGAATCAAGACAAATTGAAGTAGTATGGTTGATGTCTAGCGGCTTTAATAACAGGCGCTAAGTTTAACATGCTAGGTAACCTCTCTGATCACCATCATGTGTGTCAGGTTATCTCTGACAGACTTGTTATCAACTGCGTCTCACCCACACCTGTGTGTACTGATAACAAGTTTCTTACCAAAACAATTCTATAGTGAGTTATTACCTGTGTGGGAGATTTAACAAGCAAGTTGATATATACACACACACACACATACACAGTTATATGTATATATATATATATATATATATATATATATATATATATATATATATATATATATATATATATATATATATATATATATATATATATATATATATATATATATATATATATATATATATATGTCGTGCCGATTAGGTAAAACTGGTCAATTAGCAAGAAATCATTTAAAATTAATTCCTTTCTAAAATTTTCTCTTATACGTTTAAAGATATATATTTTTTTCATTTATGTTAATGTAAAAATTTTTAATTTTGTACCAAAAGAAACTTTGAAAACCTACCTAACCTTATTATAACAAGGGCAATTTAATTTAGCCTAACCCAATTAAATATATTTTAGACACGTTTACAATATTTTAATAATAAACAAACACAATGAAATATATTTTTTTCGTTATGTTCAGAATGATTTTTGCGAAATTATTGCATACTCAAATTTTCGCTTGTCTTATATGGCAAGAAGAGCGTTGCTATTTAAGCCAAAATCTGAAGTTTTACCTAATCGGCACGACATATATATATATATATATATATATATATATAATATATATATATATATATATATGCAAACAATCGCAGACATACATATATATGTATGTGTGTGTGTGTGTGTTTGTGAGTACTCACCTATATGTGGTGCAGGGGTCGATTCATAGCTCCTGGCCCCGCCTCTTCGCAAGTCGCTACTAGGTCCACTCTCTCCCGGCATCAAGAGAATTATCATACCTCTTCTTAAAGCTATGTATGAATCCCGACTCTACTGCTTCACTCGCCAGGGTGTGCCAGGTTGTGTGTGTCACGGTAACACAATCAATAACACGTTGTGTCTCATCCTCACTCACCACCACAACAACAACTAACACAATCGTCACAACTAACACAATCGCATTATCTACTAACCACCAGTAACTACCAGCATAGTCTAACAGCCTGGTTCTACCACCATCCCTCTACCAATACACACAACAACTATTTGTAGTTAGTAAACACTGTATTTTATGGTATGGTTTTATTCCAAGTATATTTTGTTTACAACTGTATTACTTTTGTAAATGATTTACATGAATGACATAATCACATACATACCATCACCACAACCACCATCACTCACCACCATCACACACTACCACCATCACCACAACCGCCGCTACTACCACTACCACCATCACACACTACTACCATCACCACCACCACCGCTACTACCACCACCACCACTACCATCACAACCACTATCACTCACCACCATCACACACTACCACCACCACCATCACCACTACCACCATCACCCCCACCCTACCACTAAAACTATCACTACCACTACTACCACCATCACTACTACCACCACCACTATCACCACTACCACCACCACTAATATTACCACTATCACCACCACAATTACCACCACTACCACCACCACCACTACCACCATCACTACCACCACTACCACCACCACTACCACCACCACTACCACCACCACTACCACCACCACCACCACTACTACCATCATCACTAATACCACCACCACCACCACTACCACCACCACTACCATCACCACCACCACTACCACCACCACCATCACCACCACTACCACCACCACTACCACCACCACTACCACCACCACTACCACCACCACTACCTTCACCACTACCAAAACCTCTGACACCTGACCTTGATAAATATTAATGGAGGTCCCAAAAGCACACCGTAGTTCCCATCAAGAAGACTCATTGGGTGACCTTGTTAAAGTCCATGATTGTGGTGGATTGTGGTAGTGGTGGTAGTGGGTAATGGTTGTGGTGATGGTTAGTGGTGGTTGTGGGTAATGGTTGTGGTGGTGGTTAGTGGTGTTTGTGGGTAATGGTTGTGGTGGTGGTTGTGGGTAATAGTTGTGGTGGTAGTTAGTGGTGGTAGTGGGTAATGGTTGTGGTGGTGGTTAGTGATGGTAGTGGGTAATGGTTTTGGTGGTAGTGGTGATAGTGGGTAATTATTGATGTGATGGATTGTGGTAGTTGAAAACTTTTAAGGAGCTATGGCTGTATTAGCCACTAAAAATAAATAGATGGAATATAAAAATAAGACTACTTACTTCACCTGGAGAGGGTTTCGGGGGTCAACGCCCCCGCGGTCCGGTCTGTGACCAGGCCTCATGGTGGATCAGGGCTTGATCAACCAGGCTGTTACTGTTGGCCGCACGCAACCCGACGTACGAACCACAGCCCGGTACTGACTTTAGGTTCCTGTCTAGAGCCTTCTTGAAGACAGCCAGGGGTCTATTGGTAATCCCCCTTATGTATGCTGGGAGGCAGTTGAACAGTCTTGGGCCCCTGACACTTATTGTGTTGTCTCTTATCGTGCTAGTGGCGCCCCTGCTTTTCATTGGGGGGATGTTGCATTGTCTGCCAAGTATATTGCTATCATAGAGAGTGATTTTCGTGTGCAAGTTTGGTAGTAATCCCTCTAGGAATTTCCAAGTGTATATAATAATGTATCTCTCCCGCCTGCGTTCTAGGGAGTACAGGTTGAGGATCATTAATGTGTGCCGTGAAGGTTCTCTGTACATTTTCTAGTTCAGCAATTTCACTTGCTTTGAAAGGTGCAGTTAGTGTACAGCAATATTCCAGCCTAGACAGAACAAGCGACCTGAAGAGTGTCATCATGGGCTTGGCATCCCTAGTTTTGAAGGTTCTCATTATTCATCCCATCCTGTCTTTTTTCTAGCAGATGCGAGTGATACAATGTTGTCTTTGAAGGTGAGATCCTCTGACATTATCACTCCCAGGTCTTTTACATTAGTTTTTCGCTCTATTATGTAGTTTTATACTCCGATACAGTTTTAATTTCCTCACGTTTTCCATATCGGAGTAATTGAAATTTCTCATCATTGAACTTCATATTATTTTCTGCAGCCCATTTAAAGATTTGGTTGATGTCTGCTTGGAGTCTTGCAGTGTCTTCAATGGTGGACACTGTCATGCAGATTCGGGTGTCATCTGCAAAGTAAGACACGGCACTGTGGCTTATATCCCTGTTTATGTCCAATATGAGGATGAGGAACAAGATGGGAACGAGTACTGTGCCTTGTGGAACAGAGCTTTTCACTGTAACCGCCTCAGACTTTACTCTGTTTACTACTGCTCTTTGTGTTCTATTTGTTAGGAAATTATAGATCCATCTACCAACTTTTCCTGTTATTCCTTTATCACGCATTTTGTGTGCTATCACACCATGGTTACACTTGTCAAAGGCTTTTTCAAAGTCTGTGTATATAGCATCTGCATTCTGTTTGTCTTCTAGAGCATCCAGGACCTTGTCGTAGTGGTCCAGTAGTTGGGACAGACAGGAGCGACCTGTTGGTGGGTATCTAGATGGGTGGTTATCTTGCTTCTTAGAACCCTTTCAAAGATTTTTATGATATGGGACGTTAGCGCTATCGGTCTGTAGGTCTTTGCTATTGCTTTACTACCCCCCTTGTGGAGTGGGGGTATGTCTGTTGTTTATAGCAACTGTGGGACGCCCCCTCTGTCCATGCTCCTTCTCCATAAGATAGTTATAGGGGGTTTCTTTTAGTAGATGATGAACACGGAGTTTCATGAGTCTGGGCCTGGGGCAGAGTGCATGGGCATGTCATTTATTGCCTTTTCGAAGTCATTTGGAGTCAGATGGGTTTGAGTCTATCAAATTGTGTCTCGCTCATAAAAATTAATTTAGGTCTTCGACTTTCAGTCTGGTTAGCGGCTCGCTAAAAACCGAGTCATGTTGGGATTTGAGTAGCTCACTCATTTCCTTGCTGTTATCTGTGTAGGACCCATCTCGTCTAAGTAGGGGCCAAAAACTAGATTTGGCAATAAGAAAAGAAATATATATTTTTTTTATTTCATTTATGGCTTTTAGTTCTTCCCACGTTTCTTGATTCCTGTAAGATTCCTTTAGCTTTAGTTCGATGTTTGCTATTTCTCTGACAAGTGTCTCCCTTCGTATTACAGTTATATTAGCCTCTTTTAGACGCTCTGTTATTTTTTGCCTTCGCCTGTATAGGGAGCGCCTCTCTCTTTCTAGTTTACATCTTCTCTTCCTTTTCCTTAAAGGAATATGCCTTGAGCATACCTCGAGTGCCACATAGTTAATTTTTTCTAGACATAGGTTTGGATCCTTGTTGCTTAGGCTAACTTCCCAGTTTATATAATTTAGGACCTGGTTGACTTGGTCCCACCTTATGTTTTTGTTATTGAAGTTGAATTTGGAGAAGGCTCCATCGTGACTGATCACATTTTGTTGGTCTGGGACCCCGCGCATACATGTCTGTACCTCTATTATGTTGTGATCTGAGTATATTGTTTTTGATACGGTAATATTTCATATTATATCATCATTGTTAGTAAAGATGAGGTCTAGTGTATTGTACAATCTTGTTGGCGCTATTATTTGCTGGTTTAAGGTGAATTTGGTGCAGAGATTTAAAAGCTCGTGTGTGTGCGAGTTTTCATCTGAGCTGCCTCCTGGTGTTATCTCTGCTACCACATTATTTGCTATGTTCCTCCATTTTAGGTGCCTTAGGTTGAAATCCCTCAGGAGCAAGATCTTGTGGGGGCAGGAGCTGGAAGATTTTCCAGACAGTGGTCTTTTTTCAAAAGTCGTTCCTGGAATTGTTGGGAAGATGCATCTGGATGGTTTTATACAACCACAATGACAAGGTTTTGGATCTGGATCTTTACTGCTAAAACTTCAACTACATCATTTGAGGTATTTAGTAGTTCTGAGCATATCAGTGACTCTGTGATGTACAGGCCAACCCCCCACATTTTCTTGTTCACTCTGTCGCATCTGTATAGGTTATAACCCGGGATTCATATTTCATTGTTAAGGTGATCCTTTATGTGGGTCTCTGTGAAAGCCGCAAACATTGCGTTTGACTCAGTAAGCATCCATGGATGAAAGTTATTTTGCAGAGATGAATGTCGTCGTATTGGTGGTATGAAGGGGAGGGGTCTTTTTTTTCCTGGTACTAATATCTGCTGTTTTGGAGTGGAGGCCATCGACTGTGATTCCGCTCCAGAAATGATCGGAGTTGGTGTACGATTTCTGTCATTTCCTGCCAGCTTTTTTTTCTTCCTGGCGCTAAAAAAAACCTCTCTCTCTGGAGTGGCTGTGGCTACCCAGGTTTTTCCATGGTCTGGATGTTTTGTATCTTCTCGTACCCTTTAGTTGGTGTGCCTGGCAATATAAGTTATAACATTGTCTTTCCTAATCTGAAGAGTGACACATTTCAGGGTGGAAAAGCTTACAGGAAGGGAGGTTGTATTTTCCTGTTGTCATATGGGCACGGCATTTTCTGGGGTGGTCAAAGTTGCACTTCCCATCTGTTTTTCCAGAGATTCCATGCCTGCAGATACCAACTGCATAGAATTTACATAGATCTGATTTCTGTTTGCCTTGGTTTTTCGTGCCTGCATTCCCTACTGTTGCGTGTTTTTCTGTCTACCATCTTCAACTTGTACTAACAATGGTGCCTTCATCAGTTATTTCTGGTATTTTATCTTCACTATTCCTTGGGGCATCCCCTTGTTTACTATTTCCAGTGATATTGCTAGTTTGTAACATTTGGTTTTGCATGCCCTTGTCTACACCTGTTTCCCCACTACAGCTCCTGTCCCCCTCCGGGCCACCAACTTTCATTTCTGTATCCTTACAGTTACTGTCTACCAGGACAGCATCTGCACCAGCTACGATAGCACCATCTGGCCCAGTTCTTATATTTTCCCATCTGTTATGGAATGCTCTCAGGTTTTCTATGAAGGCCATTCTGATGTTTCTGTCTTTTAATAACAATGTGATTTTTTTCCACAGTTAGTTCTCATTTGGGCACAACCAAAACACTTCTCTTGTGCATGCAATATGAAAATAAATTTAAATAAGTGGACCGAATTAGAAAATAAGAGTCTGGTGAGAAGAGAGCAGAAATGTACACAGAAAGCAGAAGTATACACAGAGAGAAGTATACACAAAGATCACAGATATACACAAAGAGCAGACGTATACACAAAGAACAGAAGTATACACAAAGAGCAGAAGTATACACAATGAGCAGAAGTATACGCAAATAGCAGGAGTGTACACAAAGAACAGAAGTATACACAAAGAGCAGAAGTATACACAAAGATCAGAAGTTTACACAAAGTGCAGAAGTATACACAAAGAGCAGAAGTATGCACAAAGAGAAGTATACACAAAGAGAAGTATACACAAAAAGCAAAAGTATACACAAAGGTAAGTATACACAAAGAGCAGAAGTATACACAAAGAACAAAAGTATACACAAAGAGCAGAAGTATGCACAAAGAGCAGGAGTATACACAAAGAAAAGTATACACAAAGGGCAGGAGTATACACAAAGATAAGAAGTATACACAAAGAAAAGAAGTATACACAAAGAGAAGTATACACAGATAGAGTGGGTGTAAGCACAATTTGAAATGTATATGTGTGCACAAAGAGCTCCAGTGTACACACGGGTTGAAAAAACCTACATGGGTGCATGTGTGTTCTACATAAGACGTTCATGTGCACCATAACTCGCGTCGTACACATGTCGTAAAACATTCAACTTCTCTCCAATTACCTCCTCCGTTCCTCTGGATTTCTGGTCACGCATTCGCCGTTCTTGAACATTGTTCAAAACTGTTCGTGGTGTCTTTATTTGTGTCGCCCACCACTGTTTGTGGTGTCTTTATTTGTGTCGTCTACCACTGTTTGTGGTGTCTTTATTTGTGTCGTCCACCACTGTTTGTGGTGTCTTTATTTGTGTCGTTCACCACTGTTTGTGGTGTCTTTATTTGTGTCGTCCACCACTGTTTGTGGTGTCTTTTTTTGTGTCGTCCACCACTGTTTGTGGTGTCTTTATTTGTGTCGTCCACCACTGTTTGTGGTGTCTTTATTTGTGTCGTCTACCACTGTTTGTGGTGTCTTTATTTGTGTCGTCCACCACTGTTTGTGGTGTCTTTATTTGTGTCGTCCACCACTGTTTGTGGTGTCTTTATTTGTGTCGTCTACCACTGTTTGTGGTGTCTTTTTGTGTCGTTACCACTGTTTGTGGTGTCTTTATTTGTGTCGTCCACCACTGTTTGTGGTGTCTTTATTTGTGTCGTCTACCACTGTTTGTGGTGTCTTTATTTGTGTCGTCTACCACTGTTTGTGGTGTCTTTATTTGTGTCGTCTACCACTGTTTGTGGTGTCTTTATTTGTGTCGTCTACCACTGTTTGTGGTGTCTTTATTTGTGTCGTCTACCACTGTTTGTGGTGTCTTTATTTGTGTCGTCCACCACTGTTTGTGGTGTCTTTATTTGTGTCGTCTACCACTGTTTGTAGTGTCTTTATTTGTGTCGTCTACCACTGTCTGTGGTGTCTTTATTTGTGTCGTCTACCACTGTTTGTGGTGTCTTTATTTGTGTCGTCTACCACTGTTTGTGGTGTCTTTATTTGTGTCGTCTACCACTGTTTGTGGTGTCTTTATTTGTGTCGTCTACCACTGTTTGTGGTGTCTTTATTTGTGTCGTCACCACTGTTTGTGGTGTCTTTATTTGTGTCGTCACCACTGTTTGTGGTGACTTTATTTGTGTCGTCTACCACTGTTTGTGGTGTCTTTATTTGTGTCGTCTACCACTGTTTGTGGTGTCTTTATTTGTGTCGTTCACCACTGTTTGTGGTGTCTTTATTTGTGTCGTCTACCACTGTTTGTGGTGTCTTTATTTGTGTCGTCTACCAGTGTTTGTGGTGTCTTTATTTGTGTCGTCTACTAGTGTTTGTGGTGTCTTTATTTGTGTCGTTCACCACTGTTTGTGGTGTCTTTATTTGTGTCGTCCACCACTGTTTGTGGTGTCTTTATTTGTGTCGTCCACCACTGATTGTGGTGTCTTTATTTGTGTCGTTCACCACTGTTTGTGGTGTCTTTATTTGTGTCGTCTACCAGCGTTTGTGGTGTCTTTATTTGTGTCCGTTCACCATGTTTGTGGTGTCTTTATTTGTGTCGTTCACACTGTTTGTGTGTCTTTATTTGTGTTCGTTCACTACTGTTGTGGTGTCTTTATTTGTGTCGTCCACCACTGTTTGTGGTGTCTTTATTGTTCGTCTACCACTGTTTGATGGTGTCTCTTATTGTCGTCTACCAGTGTTCGTGGTGTCTTTATTGTGCTCGTCACACTGTTTTGTGGACTGTCTTTGTTGTCGTCCACCACTGTTTGTAGGTGTCATTTGTGTCGTCCTACCACTGTTTGTGAGTGTCTTTATTTGTGTCGTCTACCAGTGTTTGTGGTGTCTTTATTTGTGTCGTCCACCACTGTTTGTGGTGTCTTTATTTGTGTTGTCCACCACTGTTTGTGGTGTCTTTATTTGTGTCGTCCACCACTTTATTTGTGCATGACTATCTACGAGAAATGTTTCCGAACTGGATGTGATTGCCGTCCGTGGACTGGCTGTGATTGCCGTCCGTGGACTGGCTGTGATTGCCGTCCGTGGACTGGCTGTGATTGCCGTCCGTGGACTGGCTGTGATTGCCGTCCGTGGACTGGCTGTGATTGCCGTCCGTGGACTGGCTATGATTGCCGTCCGTGGACTGGCTGTGATTGCCGTCCGTGGACTGGCTGTGATTGCCGTCCGTTGACTGGCTGTGATTGCCGTCCGTGGACTGGCTGTGATTGCCGTCCGTGGACTGGCTGTGATTGCCGTGCGTGGACTAGCTATGATTGTCGACTCTGGACTAGCTGTGATTGTCGTCCGTGGACTTGCTGTGGTTGTCGTCCGTGGACTTGTTGTGGTTGTAGTCCGTGGACTGGCTGTGGTTGTCGTCCTTGGACTGGTTGTAATTGCCGTTCGTGGACCGGCTGTGATTGCCGTCCGTGGACTGGGTGTGACTTCCGTCCGTGGACTGGCAGTGATTGTCGACTCTGGACTAGCTGTGGTTGTCGTCCGTGGACTGGCTGGGGTTGTCGTCTATGGACTTGCTGTGGTTGTAGTCCGTGGACTGGCTGTGGTTGTCGTCCGTGGACTGGCTGTGATTTCCATCCGTGGACTAGCTGTAATTGCCGTTCGTGGACTGGCTGTGATTGCCGTCCATGGACTGTCTGTGATTGCCGTCCGTGGACTGGTTGTGACTGCCGTCCGTGGACTGGCTGTGATTGCCGTCCACGAAGTGGCTATGATTGTCGACTGTGGACTGGCTGTGGTTGTAGTCCGTGGACTGGCTCTGGTTGTCGTCCGTGGACTGGCTATGATTACCGTCCGTGGACTGCCTGTAATTGTCATCCATGGACTAGCTGTGGTTGTCGACCATGGACTGGCTGTAATTGTCGTCCGTGGACTGTCTGTGATTGCCGTCCGTGGACTGGTTGTGACTGCCGTCCGTGGACTGGCTGTTTTGCCGTCCACGAAGTGGCTATGATTGTCGACTGTGGACTGGCTGTGGTTGTCGTCCGTGGACCTGCTGTAGTTGTCGTCCGTGGACCTGCTGTGGTTGTAGTCCGTGGACTGGCTCTGGTTGTCGTCCGTGGACTGGCTATGATTACCGTCCGTGGACTGGCTGTAATTGTCGTCCGTGGACTGCCTGTAATTGTCATCCATGGACTAGCTGTGGTTGTCGACCGTGGACTAGCCGTGGTTGTCATCTGTGAACTTTCTGTGGTTGTAGTCTGTGGACTGGTTGTGATTGTCGTCCGTGGATTGGCTGTGGTTGTTGAACGTGGACTAGCTGTTATTGTCGTCCGTGGACTTGCTCTGGTTGTCGACCATGGACTGGCTGTGGTTGTCGACCGTGGACTTGCTGTGGTTGTCGTCTGTAGACTAGCTGTGATTGTCGTCCATGGACTTGCTGTGATTGTCGTCTGTAGACTGGCTGTGATTGTCGTCCATGGACTTGCTGTGGTTGTCGTCTGTAGACTGGCTGTGGTTGCAGTTCGTGGATTGGTTGTGGTTGTTGACCGTGGACTGGCTGTGGTTGTCGACCGTGGACTGACTGTGGTTGTCGACCGTGGACTGACTGTGGTTGTCTACCGTGGACTGACTGTGGTTGTCGACCGTGGACTGGCTGTGGTTGTCGACCGTGGACAATCTGTGGTTGTCGACCGTGGACTGACTGTGGTTGTCGACCGTGGACTGGTTGTGGTTGTTGACCGTGGACTGACTGTGGTTGTCTACCGTGGACTGACTGTGGTTGTCGACCGTGGACTGGCTGTGGTTGTCGACCGTGGACAATCTGTGGTTGTCGACCGTGGACTGACTGTGGTTGTCGACCGTGGACTGGTTGTGGTTGTTGACCGTGGACTGGCTGTGGTTGTCGACCGTGGACTGGCTGTGGTTGTCGACCGTGGACTGGCTGTGGTTGTCGACTGTGGACTGGCTGTGGTTGTCGTCTGTAGACTGGCTGTGGTTGTCGACCGTGGACTGGCAGTGATTGTCGTCTGTAGACTGGCTGTGGTTGTCGACCGTGAACTGACTGTGGTTGTCGACCGTGGACCGACTCAGTTGAACAATTCATTAAACGTATTCCTAATCGTAAATCAGAATTCGTTTAACGAGTCATTGAACAGGAAAAGCTTTGCGAATCATTAAAATGAATCAGAGGATCGATCTCAGTGAACGAATCCACCTACCAATGTTAGCATTCTAAGTTATAAAATTAATCATTCTAAGCTCTACATGTGATCATTCTAAGCTCTACATGTGATCATTCTAAGCTCTACATGTGATCATTCTCAGCTAAGAGAGTTATCATTGTAAGCTTTTTATATGATCATTCTTGGATACAAACAGAATGTTTTTTCTAAAACAAAAATCTATGGGCTGTTCTTGTTGAAAAATAACAATGGAACTGAGAACAACAAGACTGAGGCATGAAAAAAAAATCTGTGAATCGGCTCATTTGTTGCCATGGAGACAGAGCTTCCCACTTCGTTGCCATGGAGACAGAGCTTCCCTCTTCGTTGCCATGGAGACAGAGCTTCCCTCTTCGTTGCCATGGAGACAGAGCTTCCCTCTTCGTTGCCATGGAGACAGAGCTTCCCTCTTCGTTGCCATGGAGACAGAGCTTCCCACTTCGTTGCCATGGAGACAGAGCTTCCCACTTCGTTGTCTCAAAACAATTAATAGATATTTAGTGCATTTAACCAAAACGAGAATACTTCTGATCTTATATTCATAAATAATAAGCAAGTGGGAGGGAACATCAGTGTCAGAGAGTAACTCAGACTACAACCTGATAGAAGATGAGACTCATCACACTGACTGGCCTCGTCAACAATACACACTGACTGGCCTCGTCAACAATACACACTGACTGGCCTCGTCAACAATACACACTGACTGGTCCTCGTCAACAATACACACTGACTGGCCTCGTCAACAATACACACTGACTGGCCTCGTCAACAATACACACTGACTGGTCCTCGTCAACAATACACACTGACTGGCCTCGTCAACAATACACACTGACTGGCCTCGTCAACAATACACACTGACTGGTCCTCGTCAACAATACACACTGACTGGTCCTCGTCAACAATACACACTGACTGGTCCTCGTCAACAATACACACTGACTGGTCCTCGTCAACAATACACACTGACTGGTCCTCGTCAACAATACACACTGACTGGCCTCGTCAACAATACACACTGACTGGCCTCGTCAACAATACACACTGACTGGTCCTCGTCAACAATACACACTGACTGGTCCTCGTCAACAATACACACTGACTGGTCCTCGTCAACAATACACACTGACTGGTCCTCGTCAACAATACACACTGACTGGTCCTCGTCAACAATACACACTGACTGGCCTCGTCAACAATACACACTGACTGGTCCTCGTCAACAATACACACTGACTGGTCCTCGTCAACAATACACACTGACTGGCCTCGTCAACAATACACACTGACTGGCCTCGTCAACAATACACACAGTCACGAGGGTATGTTGAACAAATTTAACAAGAACATCATCTGGGAACTAGTAAATGGTGAGCTTATAATGAGGACCTAATTACCCCTTACATCAAATGGCCTTAACAGTTGTACACGTTCGCTTGGTAATGATTGGTACATATAGATTCTGGCGTCAACTCGATGACATATTACACAAAATTTAATACATTTTTTTACACTTTGCCGCCCCTGTGGAATCCAGAAAGTTTCTCTAATACAATTTTGTAGAGGATGAACTAAATGGCATTAAAGGGATGGTTCAGATACCTTTACAGAGAAGACGAAGATGCTGATTGGATTGGGGGTGGCGTGCCCTCTGTTGACGGCGAAGACGAATAACAGAGCTCCTCAAAGTCAGAAAACTCTCTGAAGAACGAAAAACAAAAGTATATACATAAAACACTGAGGTCAAACTGAATGTATCATACAGAGTCCAGGGGAGAAAAGGGGAAGCAAACAGCCATAAATGAAATTGAGAGAAATGCAAAATAATTCTTATTATATGCAAAATCCGGTGAATAAAATCTATCTTGCATCAGGAGTTTTATTAAAGAGGACGAAACATACACTGACGATGGAAATAAATGGTATAAAATACCGACACAATGGAAAAATAAACACATAAGCAGTATAATGTGATCCTTTATTGACAACGTTTCGCCCACGCAGTGGGCTTTATCGAGTCACAGACAGATCTACCTGGAAAATGAGCAACATAGAGATATATATAGGGTACAGTCAGGTGGAGAATGCTGGGTCAGATGGAGAAAGCTGCATGTGAGTCTTAAAAGTAGTGTGAAAACATAGTGTGACTTAAAGGACCTGCAGTGTACCATTCTTGAGTTCTAGGTGGGATAGCGTTGAAGAAGTTTCTTGGCAATAGGTTCAGCTATGTTGTAGAAGCCGTTGTTCTGGTTAAAGTTGTTGGACATACAGATGAGTGATGATTCTAGGATTCTTCGGTATTGAGTGTTGTTTTCTCTGGCGATGAGTCTTGCGTTTCTGTAGTTGATTAAATGGTTGTGTAAATTTCGGTGTTGAACACAGGCATTTCTTGAGTCGTCAGATCTGCCTGCGTACTGGTGTTCTGAAATGCGTGTTTGTAGGTCTCTGGATGTTTCGCCAACGTATAATTTGCTGCAGCCATTACAAGGGATTGTGTATACCCCTGCCGTGGATTGAAGCTTTTCCTGTCTGTTACTGGTAATGTCCTTAATGGTGGTGGATGTGGAGGTGGATACTCGGAATGAGGTCTTAGAAAAATGTTGGAAACTTGTTTGGAAATGGAGTTGGTGGGAAGGACTATGTATCTCTTCTCAGCAGTGTCTTCTCTGGGTGTGTTGAAGATGTTTAATGCCCGTCGTCTGCAGTCTCTAATGAAGTGACGAGGATAGTGAAGTTTGGAAAAACTTGTTCAATGAGGGAGCATTCTTCTTCAAGGAACTCACTGCTGCAGATTCTGAGTGCGCGCAGGAAAAAGCCTATAATTACACCACGTTTAATTTTGGTGTCGTGGTGAGAGTAGAAGTGGAGAAGATCGTGTTGATTGGTAGGTTTTCGATAGACTTTAAAACGAAGTTCATGGTCAGCTTTGCAGAGAAGAACATCAAGGAAAGGAAGAGTGTTGTCGACTTCTTCTTCTAGTGTAAACTGGATTGATGGCTCAACCTGGTTGAGTTCGTGTTGGAGAGCTTGAACGTTGAAGCGTCTGGGAGTTATGATGAGAATGTCGTCAACATAACGAAGCCAGGTGACAGAAGAGGGAATAATAGTGGAAATCGCTCGGCTTCCAAATGTTCCATATATAGGTTCGCAAGGACGGCACTAAGTGGCGATCCCATGGGTAGTCCAAAAGTTTGCTGAAAGAGTTGGTTTTCGAAAGAGAAACATGTAAAGCCCACACATAGTTCAACAAGGTCGATGAAATCGCTGGCTGGAAGAGGAAGATCAAGCGAGTCGTCAATTTTCCTGCGCAAGAGATCGATAGCTTGTGTAGTAGGTACTTTGGTGAATAGGGATGTTACATCAAGGCTGGAGAGTTTCTTGTTTCTGATGTTGATGTTGCGAATGCGATTGAGAAGGTCACCAGAGTGTTTGAGATGTGCTGGACTGATGGTGCCCAAAAGTTTGGAGAGGTGTTTAGCGAGAATTCCTGAGATTTGGTGGGGAGCACTGCCTATTCCCGAGGATATGGGCCTCAATGGGATACCTGGTTTGTGAGTTTTTGGCAGACCGTACATTCTGGCAGGTCTGGGGTTGCTGGGAATGGTGTGTAGAAGTTTCTTTCCTAGTTCTGATTCCCCAGAATGCGGCGAGTCTTGTGAAGAAATGTTTTGGTGAGGTTGTCCACTTGATTAGTAGTGAGAGGTTTGTAGGTATCTGGGTCATTAAGTAGATTAAGCATTTTGTTCCTGTAATCGTCAGTGTTCAAGATTACGACACCACCTCCTTTATCAGCGGTGGTAACCCTGATGGTCGTGTCTTCTGCTAAAGTTTTAAGTGCAATGATGTAACGTCGAGGTATGACTGGGGTACTGTGTGTTGAGATGGCTGCTGAGATGATGCCTTGAAGATAGCCTTTTTGGAAATCGGAGTCATTGTGTCTGTAGTTTTTAGCGATGAAATTGAGGTCTTGTTTTGGTTTCGTGATTCCTGTTGCAAGCTATCGATCTCTTGCGCAGGAAAATTGACGACTCGCTTGATCTTCCTCTTCCAGCCAGCGATTTCATCGACCTTGTTGAACTATGTGTGGGCTTTACATGTTTCTCTTTCGAAAACCAACTCTTTCAGCAAACTTTTGGACTACCCATGGGATCGCCACTTAGTGCCGTCCTTGCGAACCTATATATGGAACATTTGGAAGCCGAGCGATTTTCCACTATTATTCCCTCTTCTGTCACCTGGCTTCGTTATGTTGACGACATTCTCATCATAACTCCCAGACGCTTCAACGTTCAAGCTCTCCAACACGAACTCAACCAGGTTGAGCCATCAATCCAGTTTACACTAGAAGAAGAAGTCGACAACACTCTTCCTTTCCTTGATGTTCTTCTCTGCAAAGCTGACCATGAACTTCGTTTTAAAGTCTATCGAAAACCTACCAATCAACACGATCTTCTCCACTTCTACTCTCACCACGACACCAAAATTAAACGTGGTGTAATTATAGGCTTTTTCCTGCGCGCACTCAGAATCTGCAGCAGTGAGTTCCTTGAAGAAGAATGCTCCCTCATTGAACAAGTTTTTTCCAAACTTCACTATCCTCGTCACTTCATTAGAGACTGCAGACGACGGGCATTAAACATCTTCAACACACCCAGAGAAGACACTGCTGAGAAGAGATACATAGTCCTTCCCACCAACTCCATTTCCAAACAAGTTTCCAACATTTTTTCTAAGACCTCATTCCGAGTATCCACCTCCACATCCACCACCATTAAGGACATTACCAGTAACAGACAGGAAAAGCTTCAATCCACGGCAGGGGTATACACAATCCCTTGTAATGGCTGCAGCAAATTATACGTTGGCGAAACATCCAGAGACCTACAAACACGCATTTCAGAACACCAGTACGCAGGCAGATCTGACGACTCAAGAAATGCCTGTGTTCAACACCGAAATTTACACAACCATTTAATCAACTACAGAAACGCAAGACTCATCGCCAGAGAAGACAACACGCAATACCGAAGAATCCTAGAATCATCACTCATCTGTATGTCCAACAACTTTAACCAGAACAACGGCTTCTACAACATAGCTGAACCTATTGCCAAGAAACTTCTTCAACGCTATCCCACCTAGAACTCAAGAATGGTACACTGCAGGTCCTTTAAGTCACACTATGTTTTCACACTACTTTTAAGACTCACATGCAGCTTTCTCCATCTGACCCAGCATTCTCCACCTGACTGTACCCTATATATATCTCTATGTTGCTCATTTTCCAGGTAGATCTGTCTGTGACTCGATAAAGCCCACTGCGTGGGCGAAACGTTGTCAATAAAGGATCACATTATACTGCTTATGTGTTTATTTTTACACTGACGATAATAAAGAAATTATTAAAATACTCAGACCCGAGATATTCAGTGTTCAGCGAGATATTTATTACAAAACTTGACTTCAAAGAAGATATCGATTACATGTCAATGAACTCCGCCTGAGACTCTGATTCCTGCAACTCAATATTCATCAAGAATTGCAAGAAGCCGTTATCACCTGCTTTAATTAATTAAATATTGCATGGAGAAGGAGCCTGGACACTGGTGTCACCCCACAGTCATTATAAATCATTGTTTTAGCAGCACTTCTCAAAGGTGGCAACAAAAGCAATTACCGAAAACAATAGACAGAGCTGACGTTCCACATTATCAAACTTTCTTAAAGAGTTTTAAGAGGCAAGACTGCAAGTCATTAGGAATCGCAGCAGTTGCACAACCCAGGTCAACATGAGTTCAGAACAGGTCGCTCCTGCCTCTCGCAATTGCTTGGATACACGGGAAGACAAGTAAAATGCTCTATCCTGGAAAGAGTCGTTTCCCTGAACGAATCTGCCTGGATTTCCTATTCATTTCTGCAACATTGCAAGCTCCTGATAATGTGTTGAATGCACTACGAAAGGCCATGTGGTTATTTTGCATCTCTTATCGCTCGTTCTCGATTATTACATAGTACATAGTACTCCTTAATCCTAATGACCTTAGAAATGACTTACAAACATACATAGTATACCATAATTCTAGTGACTTCACTGACAAGGCTGAGGTATAAATGTGGGGCAGCTACGGTGACCCAGGCTCAGCTACGGTGACCCAGGCTCAGCTACGGTGACTCAGACTCAGCTACGGTGACTCAGGCTCAGCTACGGTGACCCAGGCTCAGCTACGGTGATTCAGGCTCAGCTACGGTGACCAAGGCTCAGCTACGGTGACTCAGGCTCAACTACGGTGACCCAGGCTCAGCTACGGTGACCCAGGCTCAGCTACGGTGACCCAGGCTCAGCTAAGGTGACCCAGGCTCAGCTACGGTGACCCAGGCTCAGCTACGGTGACCCAGGCTCAGCTACGGTGACCCAGGCCATGAGTGCTGCGGTTTCAGTGACAATTGTCCTTATTAAAGAAGTTAAAGTTAGATTCTTGAGTTAATATATGTAGCAACTTAAGAAGCAGTGTTAAGGAAGATGCAGAAAAAATGTGTAACGAGAGAGATGATGGGAAGAGACAGGGAGATAGGAAAAGGGAAGAGAGACGGGAGAGACGAGGGAACAGACGTGTGTACTCACCTAATCGTACTCACCTAATAGTGGTTGCAGGGGTCGAGACTCAGCTCCTGGCCCCGCCTCTTCACTGATCGCTACTGGGTCCCTTCTCTCCCTGCTCCATGAGCTTTATCATACCTCGTCTTAAAGCTATGTAGGGTTCCTGCCTCCACTACATCACTTGCTAGACTATTCCACTTCCTGACTACTCTATGGCTTTGTGTGTGTGTGTGTGTGTGTGTGTGTGTGTGTGTGTGTGCGTGTGTGTGTGTGTGTGTAAGTATTTCAACACGGTGTCAATCTTGTTTTCCTAAAGAATTTCAGAGAAGTGTAAGTGTATCAAGGTTCAAATGACTTCGAAATAAGGCTACTGAAAAATGGTTATAATTTTGACCACAATTTTTAAAGGGGTGGACCGGTAAGCCAGCGGAAGGCCTCGGTCAGATGACCAAAAGCTTCAGTGGCGGGTTATCATCTAAGACACGCATCAGGAAACACTTGTCCTGTTTCCTGACGACCCTTACCTAACCTAACCTTCGAAATAAAGCAGTGTTGGAACAGCGATCACAGCGAGAGCAGTGCAATCACAGCGAGAGCAGTGCAATCACAGCGCGAGCAGTGCAATCACAGCGCGAGAACGGATCATTACCAAGATACACTTGAAGGCTACGCATGTTAATCAGGCAGTGTTGATGCTGGGTGCTCGCCCGCTGACACCAGACTTAATATATGTACAAATATTGACCACTTGAAGGCAGCTCACCCCTTGAAGAACGAGCTTTTGTTGTGTCACTATGTTGCGTTGTACAGAGCTTTATTATGATACGATGAAGCTCCTCACAGTGGAGCATTGGCAGAATAATAGCTTGTCCAGCAATAGCTGTCCTTCGCTATTGTTTAAAAAACAATACTACGGTGCAATAATTAGTTTGAGTATAGAATAAATAGAGCCACAATTCCTAGGCTGCCGTAGGTTAGGTTAGGCACTAAAACTCGGTCACTTTAGGAGAGGAATATTATGTCGACGTTTCGGTCCCTACTGGACCATTGTCAAGTTACAACTGGGACGAGAAAAACAGAGAAGGCCAGAAGACAATGCTCTTAAAAGCTGGGAAAAGAAGGGAGAGGTAGTAATAGTATTAATTCAAGAAATAGTAGCAGTAGTAGTAGTAGAAGTGGTGATGGTAGTAGTAGTAGTAGTTTTAGTAGATGCAGTAGTAGATTAAGGCTCAGATTTTTTTTGCCCTCCAGAAAATTAATAGAATTTAAAAATTTTAATGTACACACAAAATAATTATAGACTTGATATTTGGCTTTCCACTCCTGAAACTAAAGAGGGACCAGGAGCTACGTTTCAACTCCCCTGCAAGCCCTCAAAACTGATCACAGGAAACACAAATCGGAGAATACTCACACGAAAAAATAGCGGCAAAATATTGATGGAATTATATAAAAGTGGTTGATTTTTTTAAATATGAAATCTGGAAAGTGGTAAGAGGGGGAGGGGGGGGGGTGTTAATCAAGGCCCTCGCGAGGTTTAATCCGAGGAGAAGGAGTGTGACTTCATTTCCGTGGATCAAGAGCCCTTTACCAGCATCAAGGTAGCCCTCTGGAAGGGTCGCCAAAACATAAAGGCAGAGTGAAGACACTGTGAAGACATAAAGACAATGTAAAGACATAAACACAATGTAAAGACATAAAGACAATGTGAAGACATAAAGACAATGTGAAGACATAAAGACAATGTGAAGACATAAAGACATAAAGACAACGTGAAGACATAAAGACAACGTGAAGACATAAAGACAATGTGAAGACATAAAGACAATGTGAAGACTTAAAGACAATGTGAAGACATAAAGACATAAAGACAATGTAAAGACATAAAGACAACGTGAAGACATAAAGACAATGTGAAGACATAAAGACAACGTGAAGACATAAAGACATAAAGACAACGTGAAGACATAAAGACAATGTAAAGACATAAAGACAATGTGAAGACATAAAGACAATGTGAAGACATAAAGACATAAAGACATAAAGACAACGTGAAGACATAAAGACAATGTAAAGACATAAAGACAATGTGAAGACTTAAAGACAATGTGAAGACATAAAGACATAAAGACAATGTAAAGACATAAAGACAATGTGAAGACATAAAGACAATGTGAAGACATAAAGACAACGTGAAGACATAAAGACATAAAGACAACGTGAAGACATAAAGACAATGTAAAGACATAAAGACAATGTGAAGACATAAAGACAATGTGAAGACTTAAAGACAATGGGAACATCTTGAGTGAGCGAGCATAAAGAAGAAAATATTTCAATTACGTGTCTTGCTTAAGAAAACACCAGAGTTGAGCAGAGAAGACAAGAAGAAAAACAGAGGGAAAGTGGTAGGTGGATGAAGGATATTATATAAACATCTTGAGACGTGAGTGAGGTACCTACGTAGGAAAGACATAGTGAGGTACCTAGGTAGGAACGACATAGTGAGGTACCTAGGTAGGAACGACATAGTGAGGTACCTAGGTAGGAACGATATAGAGGGTGAGGTACCTAGGTAGGAACAACATAGTGAGGTACCTAGGTAGGAACGACATAGTGAGGTACCTAGGTAGGAACGATATAGAGGGTGAGGTACCTAGGTAGGAACGACATAGTGTGGTACCTAGGTAGGAACGACATTGTGAGGTACCTAGAAATGAACGATATAGAGGGTGAGGTACCTAGGTAGAAACGATATAGAGGGTGAGGTACCTAGGTAGGAACGATATAGAGGGTGAAGTACCTATGTAGGAACGACATGGAGGTGAGGTACCTAGGTAGGAACGACATGGAGGGTGAGGTACCTAGGTAGGAACGACATGGAGGGTGAGGTACCTAGGTAGGAACGACATGGAGGGTGAGGTACCTAGGTAGGAATGACATGGAGAGTGAGGTACCTAGGTAGGAAGGACATGGAGAGTGAGGTACCTAGGTAGGAATGACATGGAGGGTGAGGTACCTAGGTAGGAATGACATGAAGAGTGAGGTACCTAGGTAGGAATGACATGGAGAGTGAGGTACCTAGGTAGGAATGACATGGAGAGTGAGGTACCTAGGTAGGAATAACATGGAGAGTGAGGTACCTAGGTAGGAATGACATGGAGAGTGAGGTACCTAGGTAGGAATGACATGGAGAGTGAGGTACCTAGGTAGGAATGACATGGAGAGTGAGGTACTGATACAACATCTTCACTATTACCATCACCACCACCATCACCACCACCACCACCATCACCACCACCATCATCACACCACCACCACCATCACCACCACCATCATCATCATCATCACCACCACCACCACCACCACCACCACTATCACCACCACCATCACCACCACCACCACCATCACCACCACCATCACCACCACCATCACCACCACCACCACCACCACCATCACCACCACCACCACCACCACCATCACCACCACCATCACCACCACCACCACCATCACCACCACCATCACCACCACCATCACCACCATCACCACCACCACCACCATCACCACCACCATCATCATCATCATCACCACCACCACCACCACCACCACCACTATCACCACCACCATCACCACCACCACCACCATCACCACCACCATCACCACCACCACCACCACCACCACCACCATCACCACCACCACCACCACCACCACCACCACCACCATCACCACCACCACCACCATCACCACCACCACCTTCTTTCCCAATTTTAACCCTAGGGGACCCTAGGCCTGTCAGTGGAGGCAGCCCTTGAACCCTAATTCACCTTTACTTCTTCCCACTCGACACCGTTGACTTGTTTACATTAACCCACGTCAACCTGGTGTGTACTCACCTACTTGTGGCTAGAAGGGAGTCGAATCTCAGCTCCTGGCCCTGGCTTTTTAACTTGCCATTTGACGGATTTACGCCTTCCTAGCCTCGTAGCCTCTATCATACCTTTCCTTAAAACTCTGTATGTAGTTCGCTTCTACAATACATGGGAATACCGAGGCTGATGAAATACTTCCTGATATCAATGTAGCTTTAACTTCCAGTTGTGGCTCTCGAGTACCCGTTTCCCGCCTCTCTGACAGTTAATCACTGTCCACCCTATCTTGTCCTCTAAGTATTTTGAATGTTATCATGTTTCCCCTGGCTTTTATGTCATCTAATGTCGTCAGTTCAATTTCCTTAGCCTCTTCTCAAAGCTAATATATCTTAGCTGTGGTCCTAATCTCACTGTATTCCTCTACACCTTCAAGCTCTTTCAGCCTGCTGACCCTGCTGCCAGGGAGCATATGTCAGAGTCTGCTGTCCCTGCTGCCAGGGAGCATATGTCAGAGCCTGCTGTCCCTGCTGCCAGGGAGCATATGTCAGAGCCTGCTGTCCCTGCTGCCAGGGAGCATATGTCAGAGCCTGCTGTCCCTGCTGCCAGGGAGCATATGTCAGAGCCTGCTGTCCCTGCTGCCAGGGAGCATATGTCAGAGCCTGCTGTCCCTGCTGCCAGGGAGCATATGTCAGAGCCTGCTGTCCCTGCTGCCAGGGAGCATATGTCAGAGCCTGCTGTCCCTGCTGCCAGGGAGCATATGTCAGAACCTGCTGTCCCTGCTGCCAGGGAGCATATGTCAGAGCCTGCTGTCCCTGCTGCCAGGGAGCATATGATAGAACCTGCTGTCCCTGTTGCCATGGAACATATGACAAAGCCTGCTGTCCCTGCTGTCGGAGCATATGACAGAGCCTGCTGTCCCTGCTGCCAGGGAGCATATGACAGAACCTGTTGTCCCTGCTGCCAGGGAGCATATGACAGAGCCTGCTGTCCCTGCTGCCAGGGAGCATATGACAGAACCTGTTGTCCCTGCTGCCAGGGAGCATATGACAGAGCCTGCTGTCCCTGCTGCCAGGAGCATATGACAGAGCCTGCTGTCCCTGCTGCCAGGGAGCATATGACAGAACCTGCTGTCCCTGCTGACATGGAGCATATGACAGAGCCTGCTGTCCCTGCTGCCAGGGAGCATATGACAGAGCCTGCTGTCCCTGCTGCCAGGGAGCATATGACAGAACCTGCTGTCCCTGCTGCCAGGGAGCATATGTCAGAGCCTGCTGTCCCTGCTGCCAGGGAGCATATGTCAGAGCCTGCTGTCCCTGCTGCCAGGGAGCATATGTCAGAGCCTGCTGTCCCTGCTGCCAGGAGCATATGTCAGAACCTGCTGTCCCTGCTGTCAGGGAGCATATGTCAGAGCCTGCTGTCCCTGCTGCCAGGGAGCATATGACAGAACCTGCTGTCCTTGTTGCCATGGAACATATGACAAAGCCTGCTGTCCCTGCTGTCGGAGCATATGACAGAGCCTGCTGTCCCTGCTGCCAGGGAGCATATGACAGAACCTGTTGTCCCTGCTGCCAGGGAGCATATGACAGAGCCTGCTGTCCCTGCTGCCAGGGAGCATATGACAGAACCTGTTGTCCCTGCTGCCAGGAGCATATGACAGAGCCTGCTGTCCCTGCTGCCAGGGAGCATATGACAGAGCCTGCTGTCCCTGCTGCCAGGGAGCATATGACAGAACCTGCTGTCCCTGCTGACAGGGAGCATATGACAGAGCCTGCTGTCCCTGCTGCCAGGGAGCATATGACAGAGCCTGCTGTCCCTGCTGCCAGGGAGCATATGACAGAACCTGCTGTCCCTGCTGCCAGGGAGCATATGACAGAGCCTGCTGTCCCTGCTGCCAGGGAGCATATGACAGAACCTGCTGTCCCTGCTGCCAGGGAGCATATGACAGAACCTGCTGTCCCTGCTGTCGGAGCATATGACAGAGCCTGCTGTCCCTGCTGCCAAGGAGCATATGACAGAGCCTGCTGTCCCTGCTGCCAGGGAGCATATGACAGAACCTGTTGTCCCTGCTGCCAGGGAGCATATGACAGAGCCTGCTGTCCCTGCTGCCAGGGAGCATATGACAGAGCCTGCTGTCCCTGCTGCCAGGGAGCATATGACAGAACCTGCTGTCCCTGCTGACAGGGAGCATATGACAGAACCTGTTGTCCCTGCTGCCAGGAGCATATGACAGAGCCTGCTGTCCCTGCTGCCAGGGAGCATATGACAGAGCCTGCTGTCCCTGCTGCCAGGGAGCATATGACAGAACCTGCTGTCCCTGCTGCCAAGGAGCATATGACAGAGCCTGCTGTCCCTGCTGCCAGGGAGCATATGACAGAACCTGTTGTCCCTGCTGCCAGGGAGCATATGACAGAGCCTTCTGTCCCTGCTGCCAGGGAGCATATGACAGAACCTGCTGTCCCTGCTGACAGGGAGCATATGACAGAGCCTGCTGTCCCTGCTGCCAGGGAGCATATGACAGAGCCTGCTGTCCCTGCTGCCAGGGAGCATATGACAGAGCCTGCTGTCCCTGCTGCCAGGGAGCATATGACAGAAACTGCTGTCCCTGCTGCCAGGGAGCATATGACAGAGCTCTGCAAAACAAATTGGGAAATATTTGTCAAGGGTCTTAATGCCTACACAAAAACCCCAGTGGAAAACAAGGACCCCAGTGATATAAGTCACTTTGACTTTTCTGTGATATCCCAGGTAATTTAAACTACGTACGATAATTGTACTTATGTGTAGCTGTTCCTATATAAACTCGCTGTTCCTATATAAACTCGCTGTTCCTATATAAACTCACCTATTTACATACACTCCCCACTTAGTCAGGCATGTGGGATATGGACAGAATTTAGTGCAACAGGATTGGGCAGGTCTCATACCCTCATCCTTTACACAGCGAGTGAGATAGTCAGTGCTTGAGCTGCTACATCCAGCTATGATAATAATCTACCCATTACCCCACAGACGACATTAAAGGCCAAACATGATGCCAGAGAGAGACAGATGACTGTAACATTTCTTTCACTAAGCTTGAGCTCGATGCTGTACGAATTACAGGGGAGGATGGTAGTATTTCGAGCATATTTAAATTGTTTTGTAAAGTACCAGGAAATCCTTTACTTGTTTTCCTTGTCATGGGGCTGCCCCTGGCATAGGACTGTAAACGGTACATCACTTGTACAAACTCCGACTCTCCTTCGGGAGCCACTGCCGGGTCACAACATGGAGGAGACCCGGGGCAGGACCCGTCCTGGCAATCCTAACGAACCATTACTTCAACTATACAACATGAGCCATGTAACTGGGGAACTCCTTGAATCGTTAACCAAGAGGCTCATCAATACCATTCCAAAATCCAGTCAATAATATGAATTCCGCCCAAAATCTCTTATTATCTACTTGTGTCAAACATTTGAGAGGATGATTCTGAATCGTCTCTAGCACAGAATAAAATATTTTCTGTTCCGTCGGCTCCATGGATGAAAGGAGTTTGCATCATTGCATTAGCACCTTTCTCATCCTGCACACTGACAGTCCCTACACTACCTTCCTTGACATCAAAGCGGCATTTAATACTCCTAACCGGCATGTAATTAATAGTCAACTTGCTAGAATGGATGTAGAAGGATGAGTCAATGATGCTATACTTGTGTAGTATATATATATGTGCCAATACCATTATATACACCATCCCTTTGTATACCAAGCTAGTCAGATGTCTTCTGTGTTTTTCTATGAATTAGGATCTCCACAGAAGGGCGTCTTCAGAACTACCATAATCAGTATTCTAATCTATGCATTGTTACATGCTATGCGGACCTAGCCAATCATTAATTAACTTTACTGGTGAGATAATGATTCATACCACCAGATTCTCCAGCACCCAGAACATGTACTAGACTCGTGTCAGGACCTGGGTTGATCGTCTCCGCTAAGAAAAGTAAATACTTAACGGCGTCAATGCCGACAGTGAGGTGCAGTCCGCAATAAAAATAAGACACATGTGTAACACCTGGGTGTCTTTATTCCTAGCTGTGGCACATGTGTCTTACTCATCAACTTGTCGGAGTTATATTCCATTGATCTAATAATACACGAGGATACAGTTGCAGGATGGATCTTGCTAGATTAAATAACCAGAAACATGTATCACGGATTTGAGGTCCTTCTTGACAGGGCTTCATGTGAAACCTGTGAAAAGGATGAATTTTGTTTACTAGTATACAAGTGATTGACTTTGCTGCACCTCTAATTCCTCTGGTGTCAGACAGGGAGCTTTGAAAACATGTTGAACGACGTGATGAGGATCATCCTAGGATGATAACGCAATCCTCACAGGTCTCTTACTGACCGAAATGTCCTCAGTGTCGATAGGTTCAGGATAACTTAAGCATCATTGAACATCAGTGTGAACAACCAGGTCTGTCATCTAGATGTCGGAGTTTCATTACCCTAGAATCAGGTGGGTGGTGATGAGACCCAGAGGAGAGCCAAGGACAGTACTGCCAGCTAGACCATTAACTCTTGCTATTTTACATTCTATGGGGTTTAAGGATAGTTCTAGATCCACCCTGAGATCTTATATTCTCCTTATGTCCTCCTGGACACCATATATATAATGTAGGAGGCAGACATCTGCATCTACACACAAGAGAAGAGACTTTAACCTTGCAAAATACATTTACATATAAGCCAGTACGTCTAAATACAATATTACACACACGCACATAGCTTGCTATTCACCAGCGTCTCTGGCTAAGTTAACAACTAGGAATGGCTAAGAGATGTGCTCAAGGCTGATGGTAATAGACTCGCTAGATTATAGCAGGTGTTTTCAAGGCGATGTTCACTAGAGTCGTCACACACTATTAACTGTCTACACGATGTCACACTCCGCAGTCGACATACGCACTAGCAGGTGTCATAAGTGTGTCATTCACTCGGGTCGACACACACACAAGCAGGTGTCATCAGTGTGTCACACACTCGAGTCGACACACACTAGCTGCTGTCGCCAAAGTGAGGTGTGACTAAAAACAATAGCATGTATATATATATATCACTGGCCATGCCTGAGAACTGCAATTGAAAGAGACTCTCTCAACATGGCAGCACCATCTTCAGAAGCTTGCCACATAAATCTTAAGAGCTGTACCTCGACAGTCTACTCTGGACCGTAAAGTCGCTATATAGTTTGTCTCTTAAGTTCAAATCTTCGCAGAAATGTCGCTGTGTTGTGATTATTATTAAGAGAAGATTTCGCTCGGATTTTTAACCCCGGAAGGTTAGCCACCCAGGATAATCCAAGAAAGTCAGTGCGTCATCGAGGACTGTCTGTCTTATTTTCATTGGGGTCCTCAATCTTGTCCTCCAGGATGCGACCCACACCAGTCCGCTAACACCCAGGTACCTATTTGCTGCTAGGTGAACAGGACAACAGGTGTAAGGTAACACGTCGAGAATGTTTCCACCCCGAATCGAACCGCGGACCCTCAGCGTGTGAAGCGAGAGCATTGCCTACCAGGCCACGGGCCACCCTAACCCAGATAGATTACTAATTCAGGATAACTCAATACAACCAATTAAGTTGAGGAAACATTTCACCACACAGTGTCTTCATCAGTCCAATACAATGAAGAATGGTGAAGATCAAAAGGAATTTGAGGTAATCAGTCCCTCAGCCTGGAGTCGATGTAATCAATCCATCAGTCTTGACAAAGTATTCTCATCAAGATTGATGGATAGCTTACATCGAGTCCTGGCTGGGGACTAATTACTTCAAACTCCTTCCGATCTTCACCATTCTTCTTTATATTGGACTGATGAAGCCACTGTGTGGCGAAATATTTCCTCAATAAAGATACCCAAGTGTTGCTCATGTGTCTAATTTATCAACTTGTCGGTTCCCTGGACTATTTTTTTACAAAACCAACCAATGTGGTCATTTCCATTAGGATTATTTTACAGATGTTTCCCAGGATGCGACCCACAGTAGTCACCTAACCCCCAGGTATCTATTTACTCTTAGGAAACAGGGACAGTAAATGCTAAATTTACATACACGTCCCGCCTCGTAGTGAGGGTTCGATCCTGCCTTCTGTTGGGTTAGAGCTCATCTCACACCCGAGTGGATACTATTGCAAACTGGAATTATTCTCAGCTGTCTTAAACTTCTAAGGTTCTTAATATGAGGAAGGAGCTTGATCTTCCTAGTATCAGTAACAGAATTATTGAGATTAGACCTTTTATGGTATTAGAATATTAATACCGTCGCTATAAATCTTTTTAAACATCTAGAAGTAAATAAACACAGGTTTTAAATGGGTTCTGAAAACATGAAATTATATTAAGTTATATAACTTGCACGAACTGTATCACTTTAGACAACAAGAGCATTTCACCCCTCCTTATCACACATCTTAGAGCTCCTTCCAAGAAGCTCATCAATAGTAATCCCTTCCTTAAATCAACCTCAAAAACAACTGCTCAAGAAGAAATTTCACTCTTATCCGAAAGAAACAATGTATATTACAAATCACATTGACTGATGGATCTATGGAGGAGTCTACTGGCAGGGCTGCATCTGCTCTTGTTGCCACCTCCCTAAGAACTATTAAAACTATGTCAAGTTAGACATAATTATTAACAACTATCCTAATAGCACTATACTTTTGACACTGACCTTGACTCCCTGATCACTACCAAGTCCGCAGTAGTAACTAAAGCTTCCCTGATCAAGGACCCTTCCTCCACCACCATCAAGGAACCCACCTACAATGGTGAAGTTGTTACGAGAATGAAGGTAGTGTTCTACTCTCATTGGTATTCCCTAACTACTGTAGGTCTGCCAGTCAGTAAGTACCACCAGCCAGCCTCATCTGAATCCTAAACACACATTCTTACATCGTTTAATTGACATTCAAGATGATTCTGTTTAAAGATAGCTATGTTGGTTTGTGATTTACATGAGTATCTATCTACTGTTGTGTGCGTGTGTGTTCTTGCCTACTTGTTCTTACATATTTGTGGTTGCCGGGGTCGAGTCACAGCTCCTGAACCCGCCTCTTCACTGGTCGCCACTAGGTCTACTCTCTCCCTTCTCCATGAGCTTTATCGTACCTCTTCTTAAAGCTATGTATGGATTCTGCCTCCACTACATCACTCTCCAAATTGTTCCAATTCCTGACAACTCAGTGGCTGAAGAACCTCTTAACATCCCTGTGACTTATCTGAGTCTTCAACATCTAGTTGTGACCACATGTAACTGTGTCCCCTCGCAGAAACAGTCTGTCCCTTTCTACCTTGTCAATTCTTCTCGGTATTTTATATGTCGTTATCATGTTTTTTCCTTAACTCTCCTGTGCTCCAGTATCGTTAGGTCGATTTTTCTTAACCTCTAGTCTTGTTGCAAACTCTGCACTTCTCCAATTTCTTGACGTGCTTGACCTGGTGTGGTTTCTATACTGGTGCTGAATACTCCAATACAGGCCTGACGTACACGGTGCAGAGTCTAGAACGATTTCTTGCCAAGGTGTCGAAAAGTTATTCTCAGGTTTGCCAGTCGCCCATGTGCTGCAGCAGTTATTTGGTTGATATGCGCCTCAGAAGATGTGCACGGTAGTATAATCACCCTAAGATCCTTTTCCTTGAGTGAGGTTTGGAGTCTTTGGCCACCTAGCCTATACTCTGTCTGCAGTCTTCTTTGCCATTCCCCGATCATCATGACTTTGCATTTGGCAGGGTTAAATTCAAGGAGCCAGTTGCTGGACCAAGCTTCTAGCCTGTCCAGGTCTCTTTGTAGTCCTGTCTGATCCTCATCCTATTTAAGTCTCCTCATTAACTTCACATCATCTGCAAACAGGGACACTTATGAGTCTATCCCCTTCCGTCATGTCATTCACATATACCAAAAATAGCACTGGTTCTAGGACTGACCCCTGTGGAACCCCGTTTGTCACAGACGCCCACTCTGATACCTCGTCACATACCATGACTCGTTGTTGCCTCCCTGTCGGATATTCTCTGATCCATTGCAGTGCCCTTCCTCTTATACGTGCCTTATCCTCTAGCTTTTGCACTAATCTCTTGTAAGGAACTGTGTCGAAGGCCTTCTTGCAGTCCAAGAAAATGCAATCTACCCACCCCTCTCTCTCTCGTGTCTTACTTCCGTTACCTTGTCATAAAACTCCAGTAGGTTTGTGAAACAGGATTTTCCTTCCATGAATCCGTGCTGTTTGTCGTTTATAAGCTTGTTCTGTTCTAGGTGCTCCACCACTCTCTCTCCTCCTGATAATCTTCCTTACTGAGATGCCGGAATGCTAATCTTAGGTTCGCTAGTCTCCCATATGCTGCAGCAGTTATTTGGTTGATGTGCGCCTCAGATGTGGCGCACATCTGAGGTTTGTTGTCTTTGGCCCTCTAGATTGTACTCTGTCTGCGGTTTTTTTTCCTTCCCCGATCTTCATGATTTTGCACTTAGTGGGGTTGAACTCCTGGAGCCAGTTGCTGGACCAGACCTGCAGCTTATCCAGATCCCTCTGTAGTCCTGCTTTGTCCTCCTCCGACTGAATTCTCATTAACTTCACGTCGTCTGCAAACAGGGACACTTCTGAGTCTATTCCTTCCGTCATATCATTCACATATAACAGAAACAGCACCGGTCCTAGGACTCACACCTGTGGAACCCTGCTCGTCACAGCGCCCACTCTGACACCTCATCACGTATCATGACTCGCTGATGCCTTCCCGTCAGGTATTCTCTGATCTATTGCAGTGCCTTCTCCCGTTAAACCTGCCTGGTCCTCCAGCTTTTGCACTAATCTCTTGTGTGGAACCGTGTCAAAAGCCTTCTTACCGTCCAATAAAATGCAGTCTACCCACCCTTCTCTTTCTTGTCTTACTTCTGTCACCTAGTCATAGAACTCTAGTAGGTTTGTGACACAGGATTTCCCGTCTCTGAATCCGTGGTGGTTGTCGTTTACAAGCAAATTCCTTTCTAGGTGGTCCACCACTCTTCTCCTGATAATCTTCTCCATGACTTTGCATACAATACATGTCAATGACGCTGGTCTGTAGTTTAATGCTGCGTGTCTGTCTCCTCTTTTAAAAATTGGTACTACATTTGCTGTGTTCCATACCTCTGTTTCAATGGATGTGTTGAAGATTGTTGCTAGTGGTACACAGAGTGCCTCTGCTCCTTCTCTCAGGACCCATGGAGAGATGTTATCCGGTCCCATCGCCTTTGAGATATCTAGTTCGCTTAGCAGCCTCTGCACCTCCTCCTCGGTTGTATGTATATCGTGTCCAGCACTTGTTGGTGTATCCCACCTCTCCGTCTTTCCGGAGTCCTTTCTGTCTCCACTGTGAACATTTCTTTGAATCTCATGTTGAGCTCCTCACATACTTCAAGGTCGTTTCTTGTAAACTCCCTTCCTTCCTTCCTCAGCCTGATTACCTGGTCTTTGACTGTTGTTTTCTTACTAATGTGACTACAACAGCTTCGGGTCAGACTTGGCTTTCGCTGCTATGTCATTTTCATATTGTCGTTGGACCTCCCTCCTTACCTGTGCATATTCATTTCTTGTTCTTAGACTACTCTCCATGTTCTCCTGGGTTCTTTACCTTCTATACTTCTTCCATTCTCTAGCACACTCGGTTTTTGCCTCTCTGCACCTTTGGGTGAACCAAGGGCTCATCCTGGCCTTCTCATTATGTGTGTTGCCCTTGGGTACAAACCTCTTCTCCGCTTCCTTGCATATTGTTGTCACATATTCCATCATCTCATTTACTGTTTTCCCTGCTAGTTCTCTGTCCCATTGGACCTCGTGCAGGAAGTTCTGCATGCCTGTGTAGTCCCCTTTCTTTTAGTTTGGCTTTATTCTTCCTGGACTTCCTGCCTCCCTCTCCACTTGTAGCTCTATGTATTCGAAGCTTAGAACCACGTGATCACTAGCTCTGAGGGGCCTTTCATATGTGATGTTCTCGATATCTGCACTGCTCAAGGTGAATATTAGGTCCAATCTTGCTGGTTCATCCTCTTCCCTCTCTCTGGTAGTGTCCCTAATGTGTTGATGCATGAGGTTTTCCAGCACCACCTCCAACATCCCCTCCACGTTTCTGGGCCCCCATGTGGCTCCAAGTTTTCCCTGTCAATTTCTTTGTGATTGAAGTCACCTGCAATCAGTAGTTTTGCCCTGCCCACATGGGCCCTTTTGGCCACTTCAGCTAGTGTGTCAACCATCTCTCTGTTACTTTCATCCTTTTCTTGTCTTGGCCTCCTGCTATTCTGTGGTGGGTTATACATCACCGCAATAACCACCTTGGGATATCCAGTCGGAAGTTTTCCTATTATGTAGTCCCTTGCATCTCCTCTGTCCCCTCTCTCCAACTCTTCAAAATCCCATTGGTTTTTGATGAGCAGTGCCACTCCTCCACCCCCCTGTTCCCTGTGTCTTTCCTCAGAATCTGATATCCAGTTGGAAAGATGGCATTTGTTATCATTTATGAGAGCTTGGTTTCTGTGAGGGCTATGATGTCGTTATACCATCAGCATTGGTGTACCATACCTTCAGTTTCCTCTCCAACACCGTATTCTGAGGGGTGGATCCTAGCAGGGTGCTATGGGATTCTACTGGGTATTGTGGGGGGGAGTTTGTGAGTGTGGGGTGTGTGTTTGGCTGTTGGGTTCTGAAGGTAGTTCTGTGGAGAATTTGCATACTCTGCTCCACTCGACTCTGTTTGCTCTTTCTCTTTCTTGCCCCTTTTGTCTCTGTGTCTTCTCTCTCAGCCGTTGACGTTCTGTCCTCGTTCTGTCTCGATCTAGAAACACCCTCTGGTATGCTGTTGATTCATTTAACCGTGGTTTCTCCTGCAGGATCCTGTCCCTCACCGTTTCTGTCCTGAAAATCAGTTTGACTGGCCGATTTCTCTCCTTCGAGTACCCCCCTATTCTCTGAAAATTTATTAGCTCAGACATGTCTCTTCTACTTGTTTGATGATATTTTCAATCTCTTGTTTCTCTTTCTGCCATCTTTCATCATGTCTTCCCTTTGCTCTCCTGAAGCCTGTGGCTGAAGATTGACCTCTCCTTCTCCAATTGCTTTTCCCTCCACGTCTCTGGGTCCTGTTTATACATAGCCATCATCTCCTGGTCGCGCCTCCGCATGGGGCCTGTGTGTTTGTGTGTGTATGTGTGTGTGTGTGTGTGTGAGGATAACCTGGGTTTCAAATTTAACCGAATGCTTACTTTTTTTTTTTTTGGTATGTTGATTCCAGAATGTTGTCTGTGTTGAGCTACGGAAACTGAGCTGCGCTTGACGGCCTCTCGGCCATGCTGAGGTTGTTACTACTACTACTACTACTACTACTACTACTACTACTACTACTACTACTACTACTAATAATAATAATAATAATAATAATAATAATAATAATAATAATAATAATAATAATAATAATAATAATAATAAATATTATCATGACCCTTAATGACCAGTTAAATAATTGAAAATACATCCACGTGTTCATTTACTTTCCAATTTATTTCCAGAGTCCAAGATCTTATTACGTGTTACGTGCTGTGTGTGTGTTAGTTAGTTATTCATCAGATACAGGATCAACCACAGGTTCTGAGGTCATCTTTGTAAACAAGGAAATCAGAGCCATCTAGTGGTGGTAAAGAGCCCTAGATTGCCTGGTAACCACTAGGTGTGTTGTGGCATTAAGACATGTCCGGGGAGGAGTATCAATCACCTAGTGTATGGTAATCGTTCCAGCCATCCAGAATCTCACAGGGCGTAAGGTGTGTAATGTAGTTTCTGATATTAACTGTTTATTATCATTTTGGCTTCTTTTCGTTAGTGAAATTACCATAGAAACATCTCTTGTCTCCTCTTGGTTAGTATCCAGCAGAGTACCCGTATCCCTTCGTTAATCACATCCAGCAGGAATATTAAGAAGGGATTCAATCTCATGTCTTGTCATAATGAGATCCAATAACGACTCATGATATAATGGGATTCAATCACAATTTATGACGTCGCAACGGGATCCAATCTCTTTTAGTCATGTTATAATGTAATCCAATCTTATCACAAACAGTTATAATGAGATCCAGTCCCAGCTCGTAGCAATATGATGGGTTCCAATCCTAACTCATGATATTATAATACAATCCAACTCCAAATATTGATATTATTGAACGTGCATGCGTATTCTGAACCCCTTGTGTTCAGTATCAATACAGTTGTTTGCGTCTTACTTCCTCAAGGTTGACCTTCAGTCAAACGTATGTTATTAAAAAAACAAGATATTATTTCATAATATTAATGGAACACAATACCAACACTTTGATAAATGAGAGAAATGTGCAACACCTGGATGTATTTACTGACGACATATCGCCCAGCCAGTCGACTTTATCAATTCAATAAAGAAAAGATATACTGGAGATATATGCAGAAAATATCTAGTGAGGACGAAACAGCTGGTTGGCGAAACATCTCATCAACAATGACTTACAGGTGTCTACCTCCTGGAGTCTATCTGGAGGGTATTCCGGGGATCAGCGCCCCCGCGGCCCGGTCCACGACCAGACCTCCCGGTGGATCAGGGCCTGATCAACTAGGCTGTTACTGCTGGCAGCACGGTGTTGCACATGTGTCTTACTCGTCAGTGATTTACTGGTGTCAGAAACGTGGAATCACTCGGCTATAATATTTCTTCAGTCTGAGCACTGAACTATCCACCCTGGAGTATGACTGAACTATCCCCCCTGGAGTATGGCTGAACTATCCACCCTGGAGTATGGCTGAACTATCCACCCTGGAGTATGGCTGAACTATCCACCCTGGAGTATGGCTGAACTATCCACCCTGGAGTATGGCTGAACTATCCACCCTGGAGTATGGCTGAACTATCCACCCTGGAGTATGGCTGAACTATCCACCCTGGAGTATGGCTGAACTAACCACCCTGGAGTATGGCTGAACTAACCACCCTGGAGTATGGCTGAACTAACCACCCTGGAGTATGGATGAACTATCCACCCTGGAGTATGGCTGAACTAACCAAACTGGAGAATGGCTGAACTAACCACCCTGGAGAATGGCTGAACTAACCAAACTGGAGTATGGTTGAACTACCCACCCTGGAGTATGGCTGAACTAACCACCCTGGAGCATGACTGAACTAACCACCCTGGAGTATGGCCGAACTAACCACCCTGGAATATGGCTGAACTATCCACCCTGGAGTATGGCTGAACTATCCACCCTGGAGTATGGCTGAACTATCCACTCTGGAGTATGGCTGAACTATCCACCCTGAAGTATGGCTGAACTAACCACCCTGGAGTATGGCTGAACTAACCACCCTGGAGTATGGCTGAACAATCCACCCTGGAGTATGGCTGAACTAACCACCCTGGAGTATGGCTGAACTAACCACCCTGGAGTATGGCTGAACTAACCACCCTGGAGTATGGCTGAACTAACCACCCTGGAGTATGGATGAACTATCCACTCTGGAGTATGGCTGAACTAGCGACCCTGGAGTATGGCTGAACTATTCACCCTGGAGAATGGCTGAACTATCCACCCTGGAGTATGGCTGAACTAGCGACCCTGGAGTATGGCTGAACTATCCACCCTGGAGTATGGCTGAACTAGCGACCCTGGAGTATGGCTACGAGACAAAAAGTACTTGAAAAAAGACACTAATTTACATTTCTAAATACATATAAGACACATGTTTTTTATACATACACATACGTGGATATCTTGAGTATACCTGGAGGGGGTTTCAGGGGTCCACGCCCCCGCGGCCCGGTCTGTGACCAGGCCTCTTGGTGGATCAGGGACTGATCAACCAGGCTGTTACTGCTGACCGCGCCTAAACCAAGGAACGAACCACAGCCCAGCTGGTCAGGTACTGACTTTACTGCCTATCCAGCTCCTTGAAGACAGCCAGGGGTCTATTGGTAATCCGTCTTATGTATGCTGGGAGGCAGTTGAATAGCCTTGGACCCATGACATTTATTATGTTTTCTCTTAGCGTACTCGTAGCGCCCCTGCTTTTCATTGGGGGCAAATGTTGCATCTCCTGCTGAGTCTTTTGCTTTCGTAAGAAGAGATTTCCATTTGCATTTTTTGAACTAGTCCATCTAGGAGTTTCCAAGTGTATATTATCATGTATCTTTCTCGCCTGCGTTCCAAGGAGTACAGATAAAGGGACTTCAACCGTTCCCAGTAATTTAGGTGCTTTATCATTCTTACACGTATAGTGAAAGTTCTCCGTATTTTCTTCAGATCTGCAATTGCTCCTGCCTTGAAGGGGCAGTTAGTGTACAGCAGTATTCTAGCCTAGAGAGAACAAGCGATTTGAAGAGAATCATCATGGGCTTGGCATCCCTAGTTTTGAAGGTTCTCATTATTCATGTGGGTAATTACGTCGTGAACTACAGGTGCAGAGGTTCACAGGTGTTCATTGACAACAATAGGTGTCTTCAACACTTGCCTCTGTTTATATGTCTTCCTTCCACGCGAGGTATACGGGTGTTCTCGCTTTGACGAATACAATTCACAATAACGTAGTTGGAACAATTCACAATTTACCCACAATACCGTTGCTGGAACAATTCACAGTTTACCCACAATACCGTTGTTGGAACAATTCACAATTTACCCACAATACCGTTGCTAGAACAATTCACAATTTACCCACAATACCGTTGCTAGAACAATTCACAATTTACCCACAATACTGCAGATGAAACAATTCACATGAAACCCACAATACCGTAGCTGAAACAATTCACAAATAAATCACACTTTGGAGAGTAAATCTGAAGTTACCTTTCGGTCATTCCTGGAACAATTCTGATAATGATCCAGATTGGACCGAAACTTCATTGAAAGTTTCTTTTCTAAAGTATATATTAGTTCTGAATTGTTTCAGCCAAGGTAATGTGTGTTAGTTGTGAATTGTTCCAGCCAGGGTATTGTGTGTTAGTTGTGAATTGTTCCAGCCAGGAACACTAACACATAATGTGTTAGTTGTGAATTGTTCCAACCAGGGTATTGTGTGTTAGTTGAGAATTCTCTCTGTCTCTGTCTCTTGTCTGTCTGTCTGTCTGTCTGTCTGTCTATCTCTCTGTCTCTGTCTCTCTTCCTCTCTGTCTCTCTCTCTCTCTCTTCCTCTCTGTCTCTCTCTCTCTCTCTGTCTGTCTGTCTGTCTGTCTGTCTCTCTCTCTCTTCCTCTCTCTCTCTCTCTCTCCTCTCTCTCTCTCTCTCTCTCTCTCTCTCTCTCTCTCTCTCTCTACCCCAACACAATGTCTTAACTAATACATCTAACGACCAATTACTTCTTGCCGCACACGTTCAATCACTTTGTCGTCCAGACGACCAGTTAATCTGTCGTTCTTCCCCTCACACACAATCCTCATTACTTCACGTCTATTTCTCCTCCAGTATCCTTACACTCTTCTACTACTGCCTATTTTTCTCCTCTACTCCTCTATACATATGCCAAAATGGGCAATACTTGTGTGTCTTTACTGACGAAGAATAGGCAATGAGGTCTGGCAGTATGCATGTGCTTCATGATTGAGGGACTGACCACCTCCCACCAAGGCTAACAGACTGGTCACGTCAAAGGCGCTATTCCTACTCTCTCCAGTAGTGTATTCTACTGTTCTGACCTGAAGAAACCTCTTGTGTAGGCGAAACGTTGCAATAATAAAGATGTTTTTAATGAGACAGTCGGCAATATAGATACCCAGGTGTCATACATGTGTCTCATTGACTGAGATATAATACTTTCTTGGAGTTAAAAGGCAAAAAATATGGATTTAAATGTCGTGCTGCCGAGAATTATGTAAACGAAAGGACACTCTTTACGGAGCAAGCTTTACAGAGCAAGCTTTTTTCAGGAAAAAGGTTCGTTCTGTGTAGAACTTTATCAAGTCGTAACTTAAGAAAGATCTAAAGGGAGTTAAACGTTGTCCCGATACTGAAATAATAATAATAATAATAATAATAATAATAATAATAATAATAATAATAATAATAATAATAATAGTATTTTTACAAGTAGAGCTCATAGAGTCCTAGCTGACATCAGTGACATACTACAGAAAGCCGCTTGTTATGCAGAGCATTTCGGGCAAATTAAGTTAATTTTGTCCCCAGGATGCGACCCACACCAGTCGACTAACACCCAGGTACCTATTTTACTGCTAGGTGAACATGGACAGCAGGTGTCGTAAGGAAACACGGCCTAATGTTTCAACGCGTACCGGAGATCGAACCAAGGATCTCCGGTGAGATGAGTGCGCTACCAAGTGAGCTACAGTCACATATTTACACGCATAGACCGAAGCGACCAGCAGCGCCTTCTGGAGAAACTGTTTTCTCTGACGAAGAAGAACCGACTTCTATGTCACCACTAACTGCTTCATCACACATATTTACACAGATAAACCTTAGCGTCCTGCAGCGCCTTCCTCAGAAACTCTCTCAGCCTTTCTGACGAGGAAGTACCAACTTCTAAAGCCATTAGCTGCTCTAACTCCCATAACTACGCATAGATCTTAGCGTCCAGTAGCGCCTCCCTCAGGCACTCTCCGGGGTAAGTAACGTTCATTTGCAACATTTAATGTTATTGTAGTGAGTGTGAGAAGAAGTTGCTCGTTGCATTGAGGTGACAGGTGGTGGTGGTTGGGTTAACTCCTTAACCAGCTGCTGAAGAAAATATACAGATAGTAGAAACAGTTTTTGGGGGGACAACATTTCGCTCTATTTAGGGATTTAATCAAGCCATATCCTGGTAAATCTCCTTACAGAGTGAATCGTCGTCTCAATAAAATCTTCTGCAATGTGTCTTTTGTTTATTATTGTGGGCAGTAGAACAGGTGAATCCAGCTAGTATCAGAACTATTGTTTCTAGTCCAGTAAACTGTTTAATGAGGCTCCAGCTATGGGAGCCTCTTAACTGCTGTCAGTAGCACCATTCTACACAAGTCTGGCAGCTTCAGCATATCCAGACTGTTGGCAAACAACATGATGCCTGTACTAGAGACGTTAGTGACGTGATACCCACATGTTAGCCACACCCTATGATACACACATGATAGCTACACCCTATGATACCCACATGACTACCACACCCTATGATACATACTCACATAATTACTATGGAGAGGTAATTATGAGGTGATCAGTCCCCTCATGGCTGAGGGACTGATCGTCTCAAGTTCTGGAGTTCTGAGACTCTCTGACCGCGGGTTCGAACCCCACCCGTGGTATGGTTTACTTCCCATACCACGGGTGGGGTTCGAACCCGCGGTCAGAGAGTCTCAGAACTCCAGACCGTCGCTTAAGCCACTGGGCCAGCTAGCTTTAATAAGATTCATCCAACTAGGTATATTTCTAAACTATAGGAAGGTTAGCATAGGCACCACTGTGTCCACAAATGCAAGTTTTTACAGACGAATCTCCCGCTAGCATGGCCGTGACGAACTCTAGCTCAAGTCCCCTCAAAGCCGTCAACATGACTCACGAAATCGTAATGACACGATTGCAAACAAACCATACCACGGTGGTTCGAACCCGCGGTCAGAGAGTCTCAGAACTCCAGACCGTCGCGTAAGCCACTGGGCCAGCTAGCTTCAATAAGATTCATCTAACTAGGTATATTTCTGGCCCAGTGGCTTACGGGACGGTCTGGAGTTCTGAGACTCTCTGACCGCGGGTTCGAACCCCACCCGTGTTATGGTTTGTTTGCAATCGTGTCATTACGATTTCGTGAGTCATGGTTTACTTCACTCTGTTTTTAGCTTTCGCTGTCTCAGATACACCTGACTGGATTCCTCTTGCGCCTCCTCATTCTAACCCTCCCGTCCCTTGTAACTTTGCTTCCACTAAGTGTTGGGACATCCATCTTCCTTTCATAATAGCAATAACCAGTCCTTTGAAAGTGGAGTGATGAAGTGGAGTGACACTTGGATGTAGCTGGCATCATTATTAACGAAAACATTTCGCCCACACAGTGGGCTTTATCAAATGGAGGAAATGTCATTTATCAAAGCTGAGTCACTAGACCAGTTCTTTCTTATTAACCGTAATTCATTTGTTTTTGTCTGAACATAACTCCAAGATTTTGTAAGCCACTTGGCTCAATATTAATACAGAATGTATACGTAGAGAGGTGTATGTTTCTCACTGTATGTGCTGAGACTTCACTTTATTCCCTACTGTGCACACTGTTGTGTTCTTGCAGAGAAATGAGTTACCAGCCCACCTTCCTCACAGCGGTGTAGTCGCCTTCAGCAACACTTGGGGCTACGAGGTAGATCTCAGTCCCATCTTTCCAGGGGCTACGAGGTAGATCTCAGTCCCATCTTTCCAGGGGCTACGAGGTAGATCTCAGTCCCATCTTTCCAGGAAAACTGGAAAAAAAATATAACAGAAATAAAAAATATGAATAAAAAAACACACAGAAATAAATCTAAAATTACAAATTTGTTCGACATCTTAAGTGGTCATCGGATATAATGAAAGGAATAATAGTCTTGTCAGAGTAAAAATAAAGATTTTAACGGGAGTAACCTGTCCACGCACTTGGGTAGATTGGTGGACAGGTTACATTGCAGCCCCGCACCTCTGGAATGATATCTCGTTCATGTAAACCTGTATATGCTGTGGAATCTCTCTCTTGTTCTCTCTGATGAGAATGGACCGGCTCCTGGCCCCTCCAGCTGCCTCAGTACACTTAGTTACACACACAGGCTTCATCGGCCACCAAAGCTTCCCTCAGAAACTCAATGGGTATTGCGTGGAAGAACAATCTCCTGGCCCCACCAGCTGCCTAAAGATTCATCCAGCAGCGCCTCCCTCACATACTGACGAGGACAGACGAGCCTCTAGCTACCCCACCTCACACCTACACATGGTTGTCAGCTCCTGCAGCACCTCCTCCAGACAGCTCCTGGCGTAACTAACACTCATAATCACACACACACAGAGCAGAGCCTGGCAATCTCCGCCGTTTAAGTCCAGTTCACCCTATATTCACGTCGACATTTCCTGCCAACAGTAGCGAATGACGGATCCCGTCTACGCCAGAGGCAAGACAACGTGACGACTTGCCACATCTTAATCCACAATCGGTAAAAATTATTACATTTTATCTCTCGGCTTTAACCGCAATTGTAACCTTGACGCTGCTGCCTTTCCGAGTGCCTGCTGTATTCCGAATGTCTGCTGTATTCCGAATGTCTGCTGTATTCCGAATGTCTGCTGTATTCCGAATGCCTGCTGTATTACGAGTGTCTGCTGTATTTCGAGTGTCTTTTGTCTTCTTCAGTGCATTATCTCTTCTGAATATCTGTCTTCTCTGTGCCCTTTTCAGTGTCTTCTGAATGCCTTCTGAGTGTGCGATTACTTGCTGCTACTGAAGTGATCAGAAGTTCTGCAATAATGTAGTGGCAGAGACTAAGAAAGTGTATAATAGTGACAGTAATAATAATAATAATAATAATAATAATAATAATAATAATAATAATAATAATAATAATAATAATAATAATAATAATAATAATATTATTATTATTATTATTATTATTATTATTATTATTATTATTATTATTATAACAACAACAATAAAAGTAACAATTCCAGATCCACACCAACTAGTGACCATCCAAGAGACCAGGTCAGGGACCAGGTCAAGGACCAGGTCAGGGACCAGGTCAAGGATCAGGTCAGGGGCCAGGTCAAGGACCGGGCCGCCGGGGAAAGGCGGCAACTCCCGAAATAGTCTTAGGGTTGACCTTCGGTTTACAAAAAGACTCAACCAAGGGAACAATTTCTCTCCCAACATATACGACACTCAGTATAAAAAAAATCCATGTATATTTTTCTACGTTTTCTAAAAAAGAAAAATACGTACAAGTATACAGCAAATGTATATTTTGAAAAGTATGTTTATACATAACACTTATTTTCTGTACCATTAATTACTGTGTTTTCTTTAAATTTTCTCGAGAAGAGATACACAGGATGAGTGATAAGGAGTTATATGGGCAACGTCTCGCTCTATGTAGAGCTTTATCACGTTTCGCTCTCTGTAGAGCTTTACGGAGTCGTGACTCGCTCTCTGTGGAGGTTTACGGAGTCGTGTTATGCTCTATGTAGAGCTTTATCAAGTCCTGTTTCCGTCTCTGTAGAGCTTTCTTAAGTTATGTATCGCCCCTTGTAGAGCTTCATAAATCAAGCTTCGCCAAGCTTCATCAAGTCAAAATAAAGCTTTGCCCAAAGCGAAACGTGCTGCCAATAAATTCTTGTTCTCCGATTTTATTCCTGACGAAAATACGCCAATTTTCACCAATGTTCTCTGGTAATACGCATGTCGGGGCGTAAAGTGTCTGTGGCTGTGCTATCTTGGTGGTTATCTGGGTAGGATGTGATAATGTTATCGCTGTGGTTATGTCAAGAGCAACAAGGTCGAATCTCCTTTGTGGTTAAAGCTAGCTTTCATTCCATCGCTACCACCTTATGGTGATATCTGAATCATATCGTGGGAGATATCTCTCTCGTTATCTCACACGCACTTTGACATTACCGTGGTTAATAGTGTAATTAATTTGGCGTTTTAACGTGGTATTTATTACACACACATAGTAGCGACCAGAGAAGAGGCGGGGCCAGGAGCTATGACTCGACCCCTGCGACCACAATTAGGTGATTACACACACACACACACACACACACACACACACTGGAGCAAGGAGAGAGAGGACCTAGTAGCGATCAGTGAAGAGGCGGGGCCAGGAGCTGAGTATCGACCCCTGCAACCACAAATAGGTGAGTACACTACACACAACCGAGGGAGGGAGCAGAGGCGCTGTGTGTGCCACTAACAATTGTCAACACATTTATCGAAACAGGGCGACTACCTGAGGTGTGGAAGACAGCAAATGTAATTCCAGTCTTTAAGAAAGGAGACAAACAGACAGCAGACGAGTGTCACTGACATGCATAGTATGCAGAGTTATGCAGAAGATTATCAGGAGAAGAGTGGTGGAGCACATAGAACAGAATGATCTTATACACGATAACCAACACGGTTTCAAGGAAGGGAAATCCTGTGTCACAAACCTACTTGAGTTTATAAATAACCAAAAAAGCCACAATACCGTGACTGGAACAATACACAAATAACCCGTACATAGAAGAGAGGAGCTTACCACGATGTTTCGGTCCGACTTGGACCATTTACTTGAGTTTTACGATAAGTAAGATAGGGGAGAGAGAGAGGGGAGTGGGTAAATTGCATTTTTTCTGGACCGTAGGAAGGCTTTCGACAAAGTTCTTCACAAGAGATTAGTGCAGAAGCTGGAGGATCAGGCACGTATAACAGGAAGGGCGCTGCAATATATCAGAGAATATCTGACAGGGAGGCAACAAGAAGTCATGGTTTGCATCATTCTCATTATCTCAGCCTTGTCTTTAATCTCTGTACTTGAAAAATACGACATTCTGCTCTTCAAACAACTTAGTATTCTTAACTGGTGGTGAACAGGTGACATGCAGCCTTAATGACTCTCGTGCAGTAGATAGGCTTAAAACCTTACTTTGTTGGTCCTGACAGATATGGTGACTGAGAAGCAATGAATTTCTGGCCCCCAAAATTATCTCAACATGTGACCAAAAAAATCTGTAAGTTAACAGTTCTCTCTTTCTCTCTGGATCAAGAGCCCTTCGCTCGAATATTCACCTCTCTGAGGTGAATATTCGAAAGGAAACAGTTATATATAGTATTATGAAGCGCTAAACTCGTGTGGGTCATTCATCATGAGTGGTGGAGGCTCGGTCCTACTTCCGTTGATCGTCAGAGAGACACGTTACCTAACTGTACATGTACTCACCTATTTGTACTCACCTATTTGTGGTTGCAGGGGTCGAGTCATAGCTCCTGGCCCCGCCTCTTCACTGATTGCTACTAGGTCCTCTCTCTCCCTGCTCCATGAGCTTTATCAAACCTCGTCTTAAAACTATGTATGGTTCCTGCCTCCACTACGTCACTTTCTAGGCTATTCCACTTCCTGACAACTCTATGACTGAAGAAATACTTCCTAACATCCCTTTGACTCATAGGAGTCTTCAACTTCCAACTGTGACCCCTTGTTTCTGTGTCCTCTCTCTGGAACATCTTGTCTCTGTCCACCTTATCTATTCCTCGCAGTATTTTATATGTCGTTATCATGTCTCCCCTAACCCTCCTGTCCTCTAGTGTCGTCAGGCCTTTATTCGTAGGACAATCCCCTTAGCTCTGGGACTAGTCTTGTTGAAACCGCTGCACTTTCTCTAATTTCTTGACATGCTTGACCAGGTGTGGGTTCCAAACTGGTGCTGCATACTCCAGTATGGGCCTGACGTATATGGTGTACAGAGTCTTGAACGATTCCTTAGTGAGGTATTGGAACGCTATTCTTAGGTTTGCCAGCCGCCCGTATGCTGCAGCAATTATCTGATTGATGTGTGCCTCAGGAGATGTGCTCGGTATTATACTCACCCCAAGATCTTTTTCCTTGAGTGAGGTTTGCAGTCTTTGGCCACCTAGACTATACTCTGTCTGCGGTCTTCTTTGCCCTTCCCCGATATTCATGACTTTACATTTGGCAGGGTAAAATTCAAGGAGCCAGTTACTGTGTGTGTGTGTGTGTGTGTGTGTGTGTATTCATTAGAGAAAGACAGACAGAGAGAGAGAGAGAGAGAGAGAGAGAGAGAGAGAGAGAGAGAGAGAGAGAGAGAGAGAGAGAAACAGAGAGACAGTCAAACAGAACGGAGAGGAACTAAGCATCAGTCCTCCAAAAAATGCTAACCTTTATCAGTTCGAAGTTTTTCTTAGCGACAAGAAAAAAAAAAACACGCTTACCTTGAGACTAAGAGACACATAATACCCGAGAACGAACAACGAGAAATAAACAGAAGGTGGGAAGAACAGTAGAACAGAAAAACAGAAGCCAGAAGCGAGCCTTTGTCTAGAAGACTGAACGATGGTCAGTGTATGGTGCTCTAGCAATCTTACTTTTCAAGAGACAGGGATTTTCATCGGCCAAGTTAGACCCGGCCGTTGACTTAGTCAATTCCTGGTCAATCCTTCCTGTTTTTACTAATTTCTGTCCAATAGATGATGTCCCATCTTCAACCATGGTTACTTGGTTAATGGGACCAAGAAAATGGTCACCAGAAAACCACCAGACAAGAATACTTAATAGTCAAGAATACTTCAATCCCTGAAAGAGTAATTACATCAGAGACATCGTGTTTGAAATAACGTGGGAGTAGGTATGTAACTAATCAGTTAAATTGTGGAGAAACCGTGATGAATGGCCGGCGCGTCAAGTTTGGAGACCTTGAGGTTAACGACCGTCAGCACAGCTGGTAGCAGGAAGGAGCAACGATCGAAGGTTTTAAAGCTGGTACTCAGTCTCCTGCCATGCACGATACGAATCATGCAACGTGACTCAGTTGAGAGGCAGACACGAGAGTGGAGAGTCAGTGACAGTGCAAGCAAGCGGTCTAAGATCAGTCACGAGGAGTGCTGTATGGGACGGCTCTCTTCGGCCCCCCATACATCGATTACTTGCATGACGCGAAGGCTGCAACACCAGGAGCGGAAATGCACATGCGGCGCATGAGGCTGAAGAGAGCGCTGCAAGAGAGGGGTGGGGGAGGGGGAGGAGCATGCATGCAGACGTCAAGCACTGCTCTTGCTTGCCAGTATACCTTGCGAACCAACACGGTCAACATGCCTCTCATGGCCGGACCAACCATCACAAAATCTGTCATCCTGTAAGAGCCTCCTGGTCGACGTCATCAAGATAAGCGTGTTTATCAGCGTCTGCTGCTCTAAGTCAGTGCTTGTCTGCTTGGGAACACCACTTTGTGTGATATATTGGGAAGAGTAGGTAAAGCCTTAACTAACTTCTCGCCATGCAGACTCCAGTAACTAGTGGTGCCATCCACTGTGGCTCTCGGAAGAAACAGGGGACCAGTCTTGTGATATTGATTACTGGAGGCACCAAGGAGAGTAGTGAGTATATCAGGGAGGTGTACATAGTGTTTCACATAATACGCAGTTGTTTACACCATGAACAACACTGTAAACAACCAGCTCATCGCTTCTACCCCGGAACCTGGCGGCAACCTTGTTTACAATCATTAGCAACCTACAAACCAAGTGAAGTAAACTCTACCAGTAATAAAAGTGAGCTCCTGCCCCTTGCAAGTGGCCCAGTCCACCACTTCGATGCATTGTGACGAAATATGATAATGTGGCACTCACGGGCCAATACACTTGTCCCAGCTGCTTCTCCGGCACTGTCGAGAACCACTGGTTCCCGACAATACGTGGAAATACGTATACTTAAAAAAAATTGCGTCTCTCTAGTGATATAAATATCTCCTGCTAAAATGACGATATGGGAGGAATTACGACACACTGACACCGTGTGGCTGGTGAAGCAGAGCCAAGGTAAGGAGGGACGTGTATAAATTAACACAACTTGCTGAACGAGGCTCAACTAAAGAGTACCCCGGTTATGACACCCGGAGTACCACTAGGGTACCTTCCTGCAACACATGGCTGCCCCCTAAGTCACTAAAGCCAAAACATTTTCGTGATTAATATGACTTCTAAAATATATATATATATATATTTATTTTGGCCATATTTTTCGTTTGAAATATATTTTATTGCTGAAATTATTAAAAAAGGAAAATCAAATAAACGAATATGCAGTGCGAAAGTTAAGGAAAATAAGAATACCCGAAGAAAATAGAAAATAATGAACGGGTTTGTTATACACAACAAAACAGCATAAAAATATGCGTTGCAATTTTTTTCAGTGCGAAACAATGCATAAAAAATCTTATAAAAAAAATGATAAAAGGGAGAGAAAGAACAAGGGACCGAAACGTCGTTATATGGTTCCTCTGCTGAGTGCGGATTTTCGATGGAAAACAGTGATAAATAATGTGAATAAATGGGAGAATAAGCCAATAATGTGATTTTCAGAAATTAAATACTGTGATAAAGTGAGAAACATCAACTGATGAATAAGACACATGTGCAACACTATGAAACGTTTCGCATCTGCTGTCGATCACAGACGACTGAAAAAGAGCCTGTCGTACGGGCGAAACGTTCCGACAAATATATACCCAAGTGTTGCAAATGTGTCTTATTCGTCAAAGAAAAACGAGGAATTGAGTGAGAAACAAAAAATATTAAGAACTGAGGACCGGGTATTGTGTGTTGACGCGGCCATCTTATATCGTACCCATAGAGATGGTGGACCAGCCAGGGTGAGACACCACGTCTCTCTCACCCACAAATACTCCTTTCTCACCTCCAGTGAGACACCAATCTCTCTCTCACCAGTCTCTCTCACCCACATCTCTCTATTTCTCACCTCCAGTGAGACACCAATCTCTCTCTCTCACCAGTCTCTCTCACCCACATCTCTCTATTTCTCACCTCCAGTGAGACACCGATCTCTCTCACCGTCTCTGCTTGAGATATTTCTCACCTTATTTAGCTCACTGATCTTAGTGAGACGATTTTGTTAATTTGATTTGTTAGTTTATTAGACATCTAATTGTAGTTCTTGAACTGCCGATCTTTACATGACAATTCTACATAACAATGAATCAATAACGTTAATAATAATATCCTAGGAATCTAAGGAATTGTAATCTTTCCTGTCCTCGGACCAAACCTGTTTAACTCCCATTCCTCAGGCGCTGTTTAACCCCTGAGAGTTTAGCCTCTCTCTCTCTATATATATACTTCAAAATAATAATAATAATAATAATAATAATAATAATAATAATAATAATAATAATAACAGTTATAATAATAACAGTTATAATAATAACTAATATTAATAGCAGTAATAATAATAATAATAATAATGATAATAATAATGATAATAATAATAATAATAATAATAATAATAATAATAATAATAATAATAATAATAATAATAATAATAATAATAATAAAAATAAGAATAATAGTTATAGTAATGATAAAAATAAAAATAATAATAAAAATAATAATAATAATAATAATAATAATAATAATAATAATAATAATAATAATGAAAGTTCCTTATAAGTGACTACTTGGTATGTTGTATACTATAGCATTCCATTTATTGGACCTCTTTGTAAGAATAAATTGAAATATACCATTATTTTCATTATTATTTTATTATTACTATTAGTAGCAATACTAGTAGTAGTAGTATTTATTATTACTATTATTATTATTTTTATTATTATTATTATTAATCATTATTATTATTATTAAGGACATAGTGCAAAGTGCTTAAACCGTGGAAGTACAGCAGAGACAAGAGTTAGTTATCCCTCGCCTACAGTGGACACTGCCCTGGGCCCACCACCATATTCTAGACACCTTGCCAGCCCCCCCCCCAAAAAAAAAAAAAAAAAAAAAAAAAAATCCCAGACCATTCAAAAATTTAAAATTAAACAGGATACTTCTAATTTTGTGTAGCCCTTCAATCCAGGCCTATTGAGGCCTATACACTACATATAATGTATATATTAAGTTATAGATATATCCTAAGAGCATATAAATAATAATATTAATAATAATAATAATTATTATTATAATCTTTATTTTTATATTTACAAGTTATACAGACCATAGCTGACATCAATGACATGCTACTATATAGAAAGCCCCTTGTTATGCAGAGCATTTCGGGCAAATTAGGTCAGTTTTATCCCCAGGGTGCGACCCACACCAGTCGACTAACACCCGGGTACCTAATTTACTGCTAGGTGAACAGTGACAGCAGGTGTCTTAAGGAAATACGTCCTAATGTTTCTACCTGGACCGGGGATCGATCCCCGAACCTCAATGTGTGAGCCAAGTGCGCTATCAGTCAAGGTACAGAAGACTTAAACCTTAAAGGTTTCTTTAAGACTGACATGATAAACACCTTAAAGTCAAGATGTGGTGAACGGCACTTTATGTATAGTTCAGGACATATATTAGTCCTTATGTTTAATTAGGATTGAATAAGCCATTCGTAGCGAAACGTGTCCTCTAGTAAATGTCCTGAAGTGTACATAAGTATCCTTTACAACAACCTCTGCATTGAACTGGTAAAATCCTTAGAGGGCGAAACGTCTTCATCATGAAAATACCCAGGTGTTGAACATGTGTCTTGTGTACCTCTCTGAGGTATAAAATATATTCCATCAGATGTAAACAGATGTTTGTAGGAATAATTGCAGACAACACACAGGTTACCATTGCTGATTTGTTTACTCGCAAACTCCACTGTAAAATGCTACCGAATGTAGTGGGCTTATAACCCATGGCAAGCCGGTCCTGAACTAAGCCAGTGGGTTGTACCAGCCAACGTGGTACAGTGAGTCAATGATGGGCTGGCTTGTCACAATACCTTGATAGGAACAATATTATTATTATTATTATTATTATTATTATTATTATTATTAAAATTATTGTTATTATTACTAATCATTATTATTATTACTAGTTATTATTATTATTATTATTATTATTATTATTATTATTATTATTATTATTATTATTATTATTATTATTATTATTATTTATTATTATTATTATTATTATTATTATTATTATTATTATTATTATTATTAAAATTATTGTTATTATTACTAATCATTATTATTATTACTAGTTATTATTATTATTATTATTATTATTATTATTATTATTTATTATTATTATTATTATTATTATTATTATTATTATTATTATTATTATTATTATTATTATTATTATTATTATTATTTATTATTATTATTATTATTATTATTATTATTATTATTATTATTATTATTATTATTATTATTATTATTATTATTATTATTATTATATTATTATTATTATTATTATTATTATTATTATTATTATTATTATTATTATTATTATTATTATTATTATTATTATTATTATTATTACCAAAACTAAGCGCTAAACCACCAGGGTTCATCCTAACATTAAACAAATAACCCTTTCAGGGGAGATTAAACATATGACGACGTTTCGATCATTCTTGGACTATTAACCATAGTGGCTAATTAATGCTCCAAGTCTGAGCGAAACGTCGCCATAAGCTCCATTCTCCCGTGTGCGGGTTATTTGTGAATTGTTTCTCTCAGTTCATTGAGAAGCTGACTAAACGTAGTGATAAACTACCATTATCAGCTCGATGTTTCGCTCATTACACAGCACATAGATGGTGTGCGAACACCGGCATGGTGAAGCTGATCAAATAAAAAAACACGAGAAGCAATTGGAAAGGTTATATAAGCGACGTTTCGCCCGTGCAGCAGCCTTGTAGAAGTCTGCTTCAAGAGCAAAACATATTCATATCTCTTCTTTCTTCTTCTTCATCATCATCTTCTTTTCTTCTCTTCTTCTTCTTTTCTTTCCTTTTTTTTCTTCTTCTTCTTCTTCTTCTTCTTCTTCTTCTTCTTTCTTTTCTTTTTTTTCTTCTTCTTCTTTTTTTCTTTTCGTCTTCTTCTTCTTCTTCTTCTTCTTCTTCTTCTTCTTCTTCTTCTTCTTCTTCTTCTTCTTCTTCTTCTTCTTCTTCTTCTTCTCTTCCTCAAGGATTAATTACAGCCTCCTCCTGTTTGAATCCCCGCTCCCACAAGTGGTTTTGAATCATTTACCAAACTGCGACAGGCCAGGATTCGACCACTTGTTTCTTGGTTTCATTGTTATATAGACTGCTTGTGGAGGCGGGTATTCAAACAGGAGGAGGCTGAAATTAATCCTTGAGCATACCACTGCCACCAGTGTCCTCGCAACATGAAACAAGTCTAGTTCGCTAGGCTCATGTTGTTTGTATGATCGATGGCTGAGTGGATGCATGTACATTGTGTGGCCTCTTGAGGAGGGATAATGTGTCGTGGGGTCGAATCCTGGCCTGCCGCAGTTTGGTAAATGATTCAAAACACTTGTTTCGTGGTTTCATTGCTATATATATATATATATATATATATATATATATATATATATATATATATATATATATATATATATATATATATATATATATATATATATATATATATATATATATATATATATATATATATATATATATATATATATATAATGTCTTAGCCATGTTTAGACTCCATTGCAAAGTTTTTTTTAAATTTTCTTGCAATAAAGTTTGAAAATTAATCTTATTTGATTCATTCCCATAATAAACATTATTGTTACCGTTGTCGATTTCACTTCAATAAAAATCTGTAATTGTTTGATTGACTATAATCCTAAACTCTGCTTTAGTAAAATAACAGATTTAAAAAATAGATAGATAATAGATAATAAGAGACAATATAAGAGGCAAAAGTCCATAAAGGTAACATTATGGTGCAAATGAGGAGATAAATAAGGAAGAAGCGTCACTGAGAGTCAGACCAACACACACACGGACGGATCTACTATCAAGCTTAAGCTTCTGGGCCCTTAATCCCAGGCAGAGGGGCCCTAGAAGCCAATATAGTCCACATTAAGAACAAAAAGACACAATACCGTGACTGGAACAATACACAAATAACCCGCACATAGAAGAGAGGAGCTTACCACGACGTTTGGGTCCCACTTGGACCATTTACAAAGTCACACTGACTGTGTAAATGGTCCAAGTTGGACCGAAACGTCGTGCTGAGGTCCTCTCTCCTGTGTGTGGGTTATATTAGTCCACATTGTTTAAAATTTCTGGGTCTCCTGTACGAGAAGGATTTAAAAAAAAAATAATATTAATAATAGTGTAATTCAATTCAAAATAATGGTTAAAATGTAAATGAAAAGGTTATTAAAGTATCATGTAGGCCTAGCCGCTGCTGGTTGCCATGGTAACCCCATAGCAGTTCAAGCTCCGGGGACCCAAAAATGTAGGTCCGCCACTGCCAACACACAAACTGGGTACAGCTTAATGCATCTACTTGGGGGACCCCCAAAAAAAATTTGCCCCCCTCCTTCCTTCCCAAAATTTGACAATTACGTACATTGTGTTAATATCATGTAGAAGACGGTGTATTTAATTTTGCTAAAAAAAATATATATATATATTACCTATCTTAAATTTCGAATGTTTTAGGGTTCTAAAATTAGACATAGATCCTCTGAAGGGCAAATTCCTGCCATGGATATTTCAACAAGTACTTTTGATGGCTTTATAAATAGGCAAGATGAAGATTATTTCGCTCCATAGTAATACCCTCTTCAGTAAACATCAACACGAAATAAAACATTAAATTATAGTTTTGAGAGAGAGAGAGAGAGAGAGAGAGAGAGAGAGAGAGAGAGAGAGAGAGAGAGAGAGAGAGAGAGAGAGAGAGAGAGAGAGAGAGAGAGAGAGAGAGAGAACACGTTAAACCTTCTTAGAATTATGGATGGAAAATTAAGGTTAAATAACTGAGTCATTGAATTGATTAAGTGCAGAATGTGAATTTTAATGTACAACAAGAGGTGTATATCTCTCAGTGTATATACAACAAGAGGTGTATGTCTCTCAGTGTATATACAACAAGAGGTGTATGTCTCTCAGTGTATATACAACAAGAGGTGTATGTCTCTCAGTGTATATACAACAAGAGGTGTATGTCTCTCAGTGTATATACAACAAGAGGTGTATGTCTCTCAGTGTATATACAACAAGAGGTGTATGTCTCTCAGTGTATATACAACAAGAGGTGTATGTCTCTCAGTGTATATACAACAAGAGGTGTATGTCTCTCAGTGTATATACAACAAGAGGTGTATGTCTCTCAGTGTATATACAACAAGAGGTGTATGTCTCTCAGTGTATATACAACAAGAGGTGTATGTCTCTCAGTGTATATACAACAAGAGGTACTCACCTAGTTGTACTCACCTAGTTGTACTCACCTAGTTGTGGTTGCAGGGGTCGAGTCATAGCTCCTGGCCCCGCCTCTTCACTGGCCGCTACTAGGTGTATGTTTCCCAGTGTATATACAACAAGATGTGTATATCTCTCAGTGTATATACAAGATGTGTATGTCTCTCAGTGTATATACTGCAAGAGGTGTATGTCTCTCAGTGTATATTCAACAAGAAGTGTCTCTCAGTTTATATACAACAAGAGTTGTATATTTGTCTCAGTGTATATACAAGAGGTGTATATTTGTCTCAGTGTATATACACTGAGAGTTTGCTTTAATTTTAACGTAATAAAGTATTCGTGACTGGTGGTGACCAGGTGACCTGCTGCCTTAATGACTCTTGGAGTAGCTGGCAAGCTTTAATCATTTCGCCCGTCTACGATGGGCGAAACATCGTCTACGGTATCCTCCCTAAAAGTGGGTTAGTTGTGAATTATTCCATCCTAGTTATTATGACTCATTCCCCCTTACTACCAGTATCCCACAAGGATAACTGCCAGTATCCCACAAGGATAACTACCAGTATCCCACAAGGATAACTACCTGTATCCCACAGCTATTAATACCAGTATCCCAAAAGGATTACTATGGTTATCCCACAAGGATTAATATGGGTATCCCACAAGGTATCCCCAAGGATTACTACCAGTTTCCCACAAGTATTACTACCAGTATCCCACTAGGATTACTACCAATATCCCATAATGATAACTACCTTTATGCCTTCGGTATCCCACAAGGATTACAGGTGGGTCGTGCAATTTTGACTATCCATAAAAAAATGCGGCGACCTCTTGACCAAAACAGAATGAAACTGTTCTTCTTGTAATCTATTCTACTCTGAAACACAATGTTACAACACATACTGATACGCCCATCATAGAAAGCAGACCAGAAGGTACAGGTCACACAGACCTTGGGACACAAACATGGGTAGTTAAAAACTACGTCAGAGAAAGAACTTTTAGTGTCAGAAAGAAACATAACTGGCAGGAAATGACTGAATTATTACACTACTTTGGATCAGTACTGGAGTGGAGGCACAGTCAGTGGCCTCCACTCCAGAACAACAGATGTTAGTGTCAGCAAATAATGCTTCCCCTATATACCATCAATACGACAATATTTTGTGTTTGCGAATATACTGGGTCTAAAGCCATCAACAAACTACAAAATACCTTTCATCAGTGGACCTCTCACAGAGTAAAATGCACTGTTTGTGGCTTTCACAGAGACCCACACAAAGAATCACTTTGAGATCAAAAAATGCATCCCAAGATATAACTTATTTAGACAACACAGAAATAACAGGCAACAAATGGGGGGTTGGCATGTATTTCACAGAGTCACTCATTTGCTGGGAATTACCAGCCATCACAGATGATGAAGTTGAGATTTCAGCTGTAAAGACTGAAAACCAAAACCTAGTCATTGTGGTTGTATACAAGCCATCATAAGCAACTTCCCAACAATTCAAGAAACAGCTTTTTGAAAATTGGCTAGTGTCTGGGTAATCTCCCAACTCATTCCTCAAACATCTTGAAGAATTGAGACACTTATGCAACATATGGGAATCTTTATTGAAGAAACGTTTCGCCACACAGTGGCTTCATCAGTCCAGTACAAAGCAGGAAGGTATAAGGAGAGGAGGAGTTTGAGGTAATCAGTCCCTCAGCCTGGAATCGATGTGTTCAGTCTATCACTCTTGTAGAAAGTACAACATAGGGCCAGAGAAGTTGCTTATATACTGTAGTCAGGTGAGTGGAAGCAGGAGGAGGCGGGGTCACAGTGGGACCATCCACTAGTGTAAGTAGGTCTTGATACAAAGAATTCTTCAACACTTGTCCAATCTTTGAACGAAGACCTACTTACACTAGTGGATGTTCCCACTGTGACCCCGCCTCCTCCTGCTGCCACTCACCTGACTACAGTATATAAGCAACTTCTCTGGCCCTATGCTGTACTTCCTACAAGAGTGATAAACTGAACACATCGATTCCAGGCTGAGGGACTGATTACCTCAAACTCCTCCTCTCCTTATACCTTCCTGCTTTGTATTGGACTGATGAAGCCACTGTGTGGCGAAACGTTTCTTCAATAAAGATTCCCATATGTTGCATAAGTGTCTCAATTCTTCAACTTGTCGGTTTTCAAAACCATTTATCCCACTCAAACATCTTGCTGCTGGGGGATTTCAACTTAAGACACCTAAAATGGAGAAATGTAGCAAATGTTTTTAGTAGAAATAACCCCCAGGATGCAGCTCAGATGAAAATTCACACACACACACATGAGCTGTTAAATCTCTGATACAAATTCACCTTAAGCCAGCAAATATTGGAGCCAAAATGACTGGAAAATGCACTTGACCTTATCTACGCTAATAATAATGATATAGCACGAAATATAACAGAATCAAAGACAATACACTAGGATCAAAACATAATCGAAATACAGATATGTATACGCAGGCTTCCTGACCAACAAAAGGTAACCAGTTACGAGGATGCCCTCACCAAATTCAACTTCTATAACAGAAACATAGAGAGGGATCAAGTTAACCATGTCCTAAATGAAACAAGCTGGGAAGATATCCTAAACAACAAGGATTCGAACCTTTGTGTAGAAAGAATTAAATCTGTGGCATTGAGGTATGCTCATGGTACATTCCCCTAGGAAAAAAGAAGAGAAGATGTAAACCAGAAAGTAGTCAGAAGAACAGCAGCAGCAGTAACATCAGTAAGAGGAACAACAGTAGCAGCAACAGTAGTCCTAGGAACAGCAGTAGCAGCAACAGTAGTCCTAGGAACAGCAGTAGCAGCAACAGTAGTAAGAGGAACAACAGTAGCAGCAACAGTAGTCCTAGGAACAGCAGTAGCAGCAACAGTAGTAAGAGGAACAACAGTAGCAGCAACAGTAGTCCTAGGAACAGCAGTAGCAGCAACAGTAGTAAGAGGAACAACAGTAGCAACAACAGTAGTCCTAGGAACAGCAGTAGCAGCAACAGTAGTAAGAGGAACAACAGTAGCAGCAACTGTAGTCCTAGGAACAGCAGTAGCAGCAACAGTAGTAAGAGGAACAACAGTAGCAGCAACAGTAGTCAGAGGAGCAGCAGTAGCAGCAACAGTAGTAAGAGGAACAACAGTAGCAGCAACAGTAGTCAGAGGAACAGCAGTAGCAGCAACATCAGTAAGAATAACAGCAACGTTACTTCCCTGGTCCATCCTAACGGGACGGTCACCACCTCAGCCTCCAGCTGGCCACCATCACCACCTGCTCGGCCATTTCCTAGTCCCGTCATCACCCTCTAAGACTCCTGGCTTTGGCTCGACCACAGGGTCCTTATGATGAGTAAATCATGCGATGATGAGCAAGCCAGATCCCTCGTGCATTCCTATCAGGCTCTACATTGCATAACTGGACCGGCTGCCGCCTCCATCATGGCAGAGCTGGAGTCCTCCTGGGTGGAACGAATATCCCAGACTATTTCTTATTTCCAGTTATAGGGGGAGAACCATCAGAGCCTAGACACTTTGAGCGAAACGTTGTCTGTGTTACGTCTCTTAAGACCAACACCCATAGATGGCATTGGCATCCTGAAGAACGCGATTGCTGTTACCGTGGCTGGAACAATTCATAATTGACCAACTAACCCACAAATTCAAGTCTGGAACAGTTCATAACTAACCCCAAAACCCCGTAACTGGAACAATTCACAAAAATCTCGCATTTAAAAGAGGAGACTTGTGGTTACATTTCGGTCCTTCCTGGACTAGAGTCAAGTCACAACGTAAGCGAAGATAAGGTTAACCTCGCTCAGATGTGATTTGACAATGCTCTTGGACGTACCGAAACGTCGTCATATCCTTTAGTAAATCTTCCACATCGGGTTTGGTGTCCTAAGCACTGCGTGCGTGTGGCGTTGTCTGGCAGAAAATCGTAGGATCAGCGGCTCGATTCCGCACGTGAGAACCCCACAGACGAACGAGACTGAAGCGAGGCTCTGTAAAGGATTTTACTGCTGATCTGAGCTGTCTTTCTTTATTTCCGCTGTGGGTGACGGTGTAGGCAACGCTGTGGGTGACGGTGTGGGCAACGCTGTGGGTGACCGTGTGTGAGAAGAGGTCTCAGCTCCGTTCCTAAAGTAAGGATGGATGCAACATGTAGTGTTTACCTACGCTCTCTGTCTTCAGAAAAATCTCACAACGCCGAGACTGTCATAGTTCACAAATAACGTGCGCTCTGGAGAGGAAAATTTGTTCGGCGTATCGGTCCGTCCTGGACAGAAACGACGCAAATGAACGAGAAAATTATAAGAAAAGTAAAATATATATAGGTGAAAAGGAGTAAGAGATTTGCTACGGAGAGATTTTCACCCATTTCGACGCCAGCGGACAATAAACTAGCCACTTCGGTGGCAAAATCTAATCGGCCAGTCGTCAAAAAAAAAAAAAAACACGTTGTATCCTTCATTTCCCATAACATTTAAACATATCTTATTAATAAAATTAAGATACTTGATATAATAATAAAATATTCTAAGTTTGTTTAGATAATACATAAACTGTTTACATACTTCCAGATGTACTCCTGTAAACCCGTTTTTGGGGTCAACTTCCTTGGTCTTTTGTGTAGCCATATGCTCTTACGTTACTGTCCACAGGATATATATGAGGTGTACAGTAAACTAGCCACTACCGTCCACAGGATATATATGAGGTGTACAGTAAACTAGCCACTACCGTCCACATAATAGATATGAGGTGCACAATAAACTAGCCACTACCGTCCACAGGATAGATATGAGGTGCACAATAAACTAGCCACTACCGTCCACAGGATAGATATGAGGAGCACAATAAACTAGCCACTACCGTCCACAGGATAGATATGAGGAGCACAATAAACTAGCCACTACCGTCCACAGGATAGATATGAGGTGCACAATAAACTAGCCACTACCGTCCACAGGATAGATATGAGGTGCACAATAAACTAGCCACTACCGTCCACAGGATAGATATGAGGAGCACAATAAACTAGCCACTACCGTCCACAGGATAGATATGAGGTGCACAATAAACTAGCCACTACCGTCCACAGGATAGATATGAGGTGCACAATAAACTAGCCACTACCGTCCACAGGATAGATATGAGGAGCACAATAAACTAGCCACTACCGTCCACAGGATAGATATGAGGTGCACAATAAACTAGCCACTACCGTCCACAGGATATATATGAGGTGCACAGTAAACTAACCACTACCGTCCACAGGATAGATATGAGGAGCACAATAAACTAGCCACTACCGTCCACAGGATAGATATGAGGTGCACAATAAACTAGCCACTACCGTCCACATGATAGATATGAGGTGCACAGTAAACTAACTACAACCATGAACTCTCAAATACATTCTCGAGGAACTAAACTACTTTGAAAAGTGACCGAGAGATTACGAAAACACTTAGAATTTCATTCCTTTTGAGAGAGGTTCATTTGCATGCAAGTGCATATCTCTGTTAGTAAGGTTATACTGTGATCTGTTATGATGTAACGGGAGGGGGGGTAGAAATCCAACAACAGTACGCCTGCCGTTGCCTGGCTGATCATCGGGGTCTTCCTATGACTAACAGGAGAGGATTTTAGTCCTGACGAAGAAAACATTAACTTACATGACTTAGAGATGACAAGACTGGGGATAGGGAAGGTTAAGGGCAGGATAAAGTATCGGGAAGGCTAGTAGATGTGCAAGAAAGGATAGATAAGAGAAACAAAGCTGCCTATCCATTTAGACTAAGATTCTACAGGATATTATGAAGCAAAAATAATGTGTTGGAAGATTTGCCTTCACTTTCTTTTCTGTTCAGGAATAAAACACATGAGCAACACCTGCGTATCTTTATTTTGAGAGAGAGAGAGAGAGAGAGAGAGAGAGAGAGAGAGAGAGAGAGAGAGAGAGAGAGAGAGAGAGAGAGAGAGAGAGAGAGAGAGAGAGAGAGAGAGAGAGAGAGAGAGAGAGGGGAAGAGGGAGAGAAGAGAGAGGGAGAGAGAGAAAGAGAAATTGAGATACAGACAGACAGACAGAGACAGACTGACAGACAGAAAGACAGATAAATAGACAGATAGACAGAGATACAGACAGAAGGAAAGACAGATATATAGACAGAAAGAGACACAGACAGAAGGAAAGATAGAGAGGGAAAGAGAGAGAGAGAGAGGGAGAGAGAGAGAGAGAGGGAAAGAGAGAGAGAGAGAGAGAGAAATTGAGATACAGACATACAGACTGACAGACAAAAAGACAGATAGATAGACAGAAAGACAGAGACATAGACAGAAGGAAAGATAGAGAGGGAGAGAGAGAGAGAGAGAGAGAGAGAGAGAGAGAGAGAGAGAGAGAGAGAGAGAGAGAGAGAGAGAGAGAGAGAGAGAGAGAGAGAGAGAGAGAGTAAGAAGTGCTAAACACGAGAGGTTACTTTAGAAAGTCTCTGAGAAACTTTCTATTGGCCAGTATGGTTAACTGAGCAGTTAGCATCTCACTTTCTACTGAGATGCTCTTCAAAGGAGGTGTCCGAGGCTAGTGAAGGGCTCTTGATCCATGAAACTGGAGTTACCCTTCTGTTATTGTGCTCAACCTGATCACCTTTCCTTCCCCAAGTGGTGTTTGAACCCTACGGGCTTAGCGCTCAACTATAACTATACTACTACTACTACGACTATTACTACTACTGCTACTAATACTACTACTACAACTACTACTACTACTACTACTACTAATAATAATATTATTATTAATATTATTATTATTACTATTATATTATTATTATTATTATTATTATTATTATTATTATTATTATTATTATTATTATTATTATTATTATTATATTATTATTATTATAATTATTATTACTATTAATAATATTAATAATAATAATAATAATAATAATAATAATAATAATAATAATAATAATAATAATAATAATAATAATAATAATAATAATAATAATAATAATAATAATAATAATAATAATAATAATAATAATAATAATAATAATAACAATATTATTATTATTATTATTATTATTCTCAGAGAGATGAGAGTGTTTATCATCACATTTAACTGGGGTCTAAACTACTCGTGTCCAGTCACACACACAGTCACAAACACACACAGTCACAGGGCCAGGAGCTGTGACTTGGCCCCTACAACCACAACTAAGTGAGTTCAGTCACACACACACAGTCACACACACACAGTCACGCACAGTCACACACACACAGTCACACACACACAGTCACACACAGTCACACACACACAGTCACACACAGTCACACACACACAGTCACACACACACAGTCACACACACACAGTCACACACACACAGTACAGCCACATTAGGAGGAAGACAACAGTCAAAGACCAGGTGATCAGGCTGAGGAAAGAAGGTGGGGAACTCACAAGAAATGATCAAGAGGTATGTGAGGAGCTCAACACGAGATTTAAGGAAGTATTTACAGTGGAGACAGGAAGAACTCTGGGAAGACAGAACAGAGGGGGACACCAACAATGCATATACCAAGTGCTGGATGGCATACACACAACTGAGGAGGAGGTGAAGAAGTTGCTCAGTGACCTTGATACCTCAAAGGCGATGGGTCCGGACAATATCTCCCCGTGGGTTCTTAGGGAGGGAGCAGAGACGCTGTGTGTGCCACTAACCACAATATTCAACACATCCCTTGAAACTGGGCAGCTACCTGAGGTATGGAAAAAGACAAATGTAGTTCCCATTTTTAAGAAAGGAGACAGAAAAGAGGCACTAAACTATAGACCAGTGTCACTTACATGTATAGTGTGCAAAGTCATGGAGAAAATCATCAGGAGAAGAGTGGTGGAGCACCTGGAACGGCACAGGATTATCAACGACAACCAGCATGGATTCATGGAAGACAAATCCTGTGTCACAAACCTCCTGGAGTTCTATGACAAAGTAACAGAGGTAAGACACGAGAGAGAGGGGTGGGTTAATTGCATTTTCTTGGACTGCAGGAAGGCCTTCGACACAGTTCCTCATATGAGACTAGTGCAGAAGCTGAAGGATCAGGCGTGTATAACAGGAAGGGCACAGCAATGGATCAGAGAATACCTGACAGGGAGGCAACAACTGGTCATGGTGCGTGATGAGGTATCACAGTGGGCGTCTGTGACGAGCGGGGTCCCGCAGGGGTCAGTCCTAGGACCAGTGCTATTCTTGGTATATGTGAATGACATGACGGACGGGATAGACTCAGAAGTGTCTCTGTTCGCAGATGATGTGAAATTAATGAGGAGAATTAAATCAGATGAGGATCAGGCAGGACTTCAAAGAGACCTGGACAGGCTGGACACCTGGTCCAGCAACTGGCTTCTCGAATTTAATCCCGCCAAATGCAAAGTCATGAAGATCGGGGAAGGGCAAAGAAGACCGCAGACAGAGTATAGGCTAGGTGGACAAAGACTACAAACCTCGTTAAAGGAGAAAGACCTTGGAGTGAGTATAACACCAATCACGTCTTCGGAAACACACATCAACCAGATAACTGCGGCAGCATATGGGCGACTGGCAAACCTAAGATTAGCGTTCCGATACCTTAATAAGGAATCGTTCAAGACACTGTACACCGTGTACGTCAGGCCCATACTAGAGTATGCAGCACCTGTTTGGAACCCATACCTAGTCAAGCACGTCAAGAAATTAGAGAAAGTGCAAAGGTTTGCGGCAAGGTTGGTTCCAGAGCTCAGGGAAATGTCCTACGACGAAAGGTTAAGGGAAATCGGCCTGACAACACTGGAGGACAGGAGGGTTAGAGGAGATATGATAACGACATACAAAATACTGCAGGGAATTGACAAGGTAGATAGTGACAGGATGTTCCAGAGAGGGGACACAGAAACAAGGGGGTACAATTGGAAGCTGAAGACTCAGATGAGTCAAAGGGATGTTAGGAAGTATTTCTTCAGTCATAAAGTTGTCAGGAAGTGGAATAGTCTAGCAAGTGATGTAGTGGAGGCAGGAACCATACATATCTTTAAGACGAGGTATGATTAAGCTCATGGAGCAGGGAGAGAAGGGACCCAGTAGCGGACAGTAAATAGGCGGGGCCAGGAGCTGAGTCTTGACCCCTGCAACCACAATTAGGTGAGAACAGTCACACACACACACAGTCACACACACACACACACTTGTCTATCGACAAGTGCCTTTGACAACTGGTAACTAACAGTCGCACACACGGGTTTATCGCCTCTCAGTTGTTTAATATAAAGAAGAGGAATTTTGCATAATCATCAATTACTTTTGTTTCAGAAGAAATTACCATCAAGTTAACGATAAAAATTATTTCCGCCAGAGAATAACATTCAACCTGAGGGTAATACTTCCCCCAGAGAGTAATACTTCCCCCAGAGAGTAATACTTCCCCCAGAGACTAATACTTCCCCCAGAGACTAATACTTCCCCCAGAGAGTAATACTTCCCCCAGAGAGTAACATTCAACCTGAGGGTAATACTTCCCCCAGAGAGTAATACTTCCCCCAGAGAGTAACATTCAACCTGAGGGTAATACTTCCCCCAGTGAGTAATACTTCCCCCAGAGAGTAACATTCAACCTGAGGGTAATACTTACCCCAGAGAGTAATACTTCCCCCAGAGAGTAATACTTCCCCCAGAGAGTAACATTCAACCTGAGGGTAATACTTCCCCCAGAGAGTAATACTTCCCCCAGAGAGTAATACTCACCCTGAGAGTAACATTCAACCTGAGGGTAATACTTCCCCCAGAGAGTAATACTTCCCCCAGAGAGTAATACTTCCCCAAGAGAGTAATACTCACCCTGAGAGTAACATTCAACCTGAGGGTAATACTTCCCCAGAGAGTAATACTTCCCCAGAGAGTAAATCACCCCGTGGTAATTAACCCAGAGAGTAATACTTCCCCAGAGAATAACATTCAACCTGAGGGTAATACTTCCCCCAGAGAGTAATACTTCCCCCAGAGAGTAATACTCACCCTGTGAGTAACATTCAACCTGAGGGTAATACTTCCCCCAGAGAGTAATACTTCCCCAGAGAGTAATACTTCCCCCAGAGAGTAATACTTCCCCCAGAGAGTAATACTCACCCTGAGAGTAACATTCAACCTGAGGTAATACTTCCCCAGAGAGTAATACTCCCCTGAGAGTAACATTCAACCTGAGGGTACTCCAGAGTTACTTCCCCGAGAAAAATTCGAGAGTAATACTTCCCCAGAGAGTTTCTACCCTGAGTACATTCAACCTGAGGGTAATACTTCCCCGAGAGTAATACTTCCCGAGATAATATTCACCAGTAACTCCAGAGAGTAATACATTCCAACCAGAGGTAATACTTCACCCTGAGAGTAACATTCAACCTGAGGTAATACTTCCCTGAGAGTAATACTTCCCCCTGAGAATAACATTCAACCTGAGAGTAATACTTACCCCAGAGAGTAATACTTCCCCGAGAGTAATACTTTCCAAGAGAGTAATACTCAACCTGAGAGTAATATTCACCTGAGGGTATACTTCCCTGGAGTAATATTACCCCAGAGAGTATACTTCCCGAGGTAATATTCCAAGAGGTATATTCCCCTGAGTAGTAATATTCAACCTGAGGGTAATACTTCCTGAGAGTAATACTTCCCCAGGAATTATGCTTAAAAATTATGGATAATGTCATTGTAGTATTGCAAGAGACAACAGGATAAATATACACTGAGAGGTGTCTGTCTCTCAGTGTATATACACTGAGAGGTGTCTGTCTCTCAGTGTATATACACTGAGAGGTGTCTGTCTCTCAGCGTATATACACTGAGAGTTGTCTGTCTCTCAGCGTATATACACTGAGAGGTGTCTGTCTCTCAGCGTATATACACTGAGAGGTGCCTGTCTCTCAGTGTATATACACTGAGAGGTGTCTGTCTCTCAGCGTATATACACTGAGAGGTGTCTGTCTCTCAGCGTATATACACTGAGAGGTGTCTGTCTCTCAGTGTATATACACTGAGAGGTGTCTGTCTCTCAGCGTATATACACTGAGAGGTGTCTGTCTCTCAGCGTATATACACTGAGAGGTGTCTGTCTCTCAGCGTATATACACTGAGAGGTGTCTGTCTCTCAGCGTATATACACTGAGAGGTGTCTGTCTCTCAGCGTATATACACTGAGAGGTGCCTGTCTCTCAGCGTATATACACTGAGAGGTGTCTGTCTCTCAGCGTATATACACTGAGAGGTGTCTGTCTCTCAGCGTATATACACTGAGAGGTGTCTGTCTCTCAGCGTATATACACTGAGAGGTGTCTGTCTCTCAGCGTATATACACTGAGAGGTGTCTGTCTCTCAGCGTATATACACTGAGAGGTGTCTGTCTCTCAGCGTATATACACTGAGAGGTGTCTGTCTCTCAGCGTATATACACTGAGAGGTGTCTGTCTCTCAGCGTATATACACTGAGAGGTGTCTGTCTCTCAGCGTATATACACTGAGAGGTGTCTGTCTCTCAGCGTATATACACTGAGAGTTGTCTGTCTCTCAGCGTATATACACTGAGAGGTGTCTGTCTCTCAGCGTATATACACTGAGAGGTGTCTGTCTCTCAGCGTATATACACTGAGAGGTGTCTGTCTCTCAGCGTATATACACTGAGAGGTGTCTGTCTCTCAGCGTATATACACTGAGAGGTGTCTGTCTCTCAGCGTATATACACTGAGAGGTGTCTGTCTCTCAGCGTATATACACTGAGAGGTGTCTGTCTCTCAGCGTATATACACTGAGAGTTGTCTGTCTCTCAGCGTATATACACTGAGAGTTGTCTGTCTCTCAGCGTATATACACTGAGAGTTGACTTTAATCTCTACTTTAGGTATTAAAGTATTCTTGACTGGTATACAGGTGACACTCTACCTTAATGACCCTCGTGTAGTAGACAGGCTTTAAACCCCATTAACCAACTTGCCTCTCAGAAGGAACTGAATCTCTGCCACAAATATATTTAATTGGATTAAGTTAAATTAAATTGCGCTTGTTATAATAAGGTTAGGTAAGTTTTCTAAGGTTCTTTTGGTACAAAGTTATTAATTTTTACATTAACTTAAATGATAAAAAATATATCTTCAAATGTATAAGAGAAAATTTTAGGAAGGACTTAATTTTAAATGAGTTCTTGCTAATTGACCAATTTTACCTATTCAGCACGATATATATATATATATATATATATATATATATATATATATATATATATATATATATATATATATATATATATATACATTTTTATTGCAAATTTTAGGAATAATTTTGTTTACCTAAAATTGTTTTCAAACATTGTTTTAAATATTTTTTTTATATATATTTTTTATATTTTTAATATTTTTTTTTAATAAAACTGAAAGAAAAAAAAAATGAAGTGACAAAGGATAAAGAAAAACAAATGCATATTTTTTTGTATAGGATGTGGGTGAGAATTTAAGATAATATTTACATTATAAAATAATTTACAAAATATAACTCATATAAATTTGTCATAACTATTATCTATGTTTAATATTGTGATTGATTTATATATGTTAATGTGGCTTGAACTAAACATATTGCTCCCTGTTTAAGTAATAAAGAAACTCCATGAATGTATAGTATATAAAAACTCTGACATATAAATTGAAGCTTTTATATAAATTACTGTATTCTTAAGAGGTAAAATTTAAGAAATATATTTGAGAACTCTGTTATATAAATGTTGATCATGGCAAGATGTATACACTGAGAGGTGTATGTCTCAGTGTATATACACTGGAAGGTTTATGTCTCAGTGTATATACACTGAGAGGTGTATGTTTCTCAGTGTATATACACTGAGAGGTGTATGTCTCCGTGAATATACACTGAGAGGTGAATGTCTCAGTGTATACACACTGGAAGGTTTATGTCTCAGTGTATATACACTGAGAGGTGTATGTTTCTCAGTGTATATACACTGAGAGGTGTATGTCTCAGTGTATATACACTGAGAGTTTATCTTAATCCCTGATTTAGGTATTAAAGTATTCTTGACTGGTGGTGTACAGGTGACATGCAGTCTTAATGACCCTCGTGTAGTGACTGGTGGTGTACAGGTGACATGCAGTCTTAATGACCCTCGTGTAGTGACTGGTGATGCACAGGTGACATGCAGTCTTAATGACCCTCGTGTAGTGACTGGTGGTGTACAGGTGACATGCAGTCTTAATGACCCTCGTGTAGTGACTGGTGATGCACAGGTGACATGCAGTCTTAATGACCCTCGTGTAGTGACTGGTGGTGTACAGGTGACATGCAGTCTTAATGACCCTCGTGTAGTGACTGGTGGTGTACAGGTGACATGCAGTCTTAATGACCCTCGTGTAGTGACTGGTGGTGTACAGGTGACATGCAGTCTTAATGACCCTCGTGTAGTGACTGGTGGTGCACAGGTGACATGCAGTCTTAATGACCCTCGTGTAGTGACTGGTGGTGCACAGGTGACATGCAGTCTTAATGACCCTCGTGTAGTGACTGGTAGTGTACAGTTGACATGCAGTCTTAATGACCCTCGTGTAGTGACTGGTGGTGCACAGGTGACATGCAGTCTTAATGACCCTCGTGTAGTGACTGGTGGTGCACAGGTGACATGCAGTCTTAATGACCCTCGTGTAGTGACTGGTGGTGCACAGGTGACATGCAGTATTAATGACCCTCGTGTAGTGACTGGTGGTGTACAGGTGACATGCAGTATTAATGACCCTCGTGTAGTGACTGGTGGTGTACAGGTGACATGCAGTCTTAATGACCCTCGTGTAGTGACTGGTGGTGTACAGGTGACATGCAGTCTTAATGACCCTCGTGTAGTGACTGGTGGTGTACAGGTCACATGCTGCCATAATGACCCTCGTGTAGTGACTGGTGATGCACAGGTGTCATGTAGTCTTAATGACCCTCGTGTAGTGACTGGTGGTGTACAGGTGACATGCAGTATTAATGACCCTCGTGTAGTGACTGGTGGTGTACAGGTGACATGCAGTCTTAATGACCCTCGTGTAGTGACTGGTGGTGTACAAGTGACATGCTGCCATAATGACCCTCGTGTAGTGACTGGTGGTGTACAGGTCACATGCTTCCATAATGACCCTCGTGTAGTGACTGGTGGTGTACAGGTCACATGCTGCCATAATGACCCTCGTGTAGTAGACGGGTATAAACATAATGTGGATAATTTGATGTCTCATCAGTAATTAGTCATTCTAGCACACAGCGTGGCAGTTGTAAGAGACCAACTAACACCCTCCATTTTCCCACCAATGAGCAAGTTTAATGTCACCAGAACTTGGCAAATTCCAGTTAGTATTATGTTGATCAGGCTTAAGTGATTCGTTTTGCCCCTAGCAAAACACACACACACACATGATCAGGCAGGCCTACAAAGGGATCTGGACAGGCTACAAGCCTGGTCCAGCAACTGGATCCTGGAGTTTAACCCCGCCAAGTGCAAAGTCATAAAGATCTGGGAAGGACAAAGAAGACCGCAGACAGGCTAAGGGACCAATGACTACAAACCTCACTCAAGGAAAAGGATCTTGGAGTGAATATAATACCGAGCACATCTCCTGAGGCGCACATCAACCAAATAACTGCTGCAGCATATGGGCGCCTGGCAAACCTAAGAATAGCGTTCCGACACCTCGGTAAGGAATCGTTCAAGACGTCAGGCCCATATTGGAGTATGCAGCACCAATCTGGAACCCACATCCGGTCAAGCACTTCAAGAAATTAGAGAAAGGGTAATTGACCTGACGACACTGGAGGACAAGAGGGATTGGAGGACATGATAACGACATATAAAATACTGAGAGAAATTGACAGAGTGGACGGAGACAGGATGTTCCAGAGATGGAACACAGCAACAAGGGGTCACAGTTGGAAGTTGAAGACTCAGATGAGTCACAGGGATGGTAGGAAGTATTTCTTCAATCATAGAGATGTCAGGAAGTAGAATAGTATGGAAAGTAATGTAGAGAAGGAGGGATCCAAACATAGTTTTGAAAAGAGGTGTGATAAAGCTCATGGAGAAGGGAGAAAGAGTGGACCTTGTAGCGACCAGTGAAGAGGCAGAGCCAGGAGCTATGAATCGACCCATCCAACCATAATTAGGTGAGTACACACACACACACTCACAGATATACTCACCAAGGATGTTAGGAAGTATTTTTTCAGCTTTGGTCAGGAAGTCGAACGACCTGCATATTGAAGTAGTAGAGGCGAGAGCTATACATAGCTTGAAGAAAAGGTATGATAAGGCTCTCGAAGCCAGGAAAGAGTGAACTCAGTAACGATCAGCGAAGAGTTGGGACCAGGAGCTGTGTATCGACCCCTGCAACCACAAATAGGTGAGTACACACAACACAGTTACCAACACAACAACACAGTTACCAACACAAAAAAAAACACTGTTAGCAACATAACAACACAGTTACCAACACAACATCTCAGTTACCAACACAACATCACAGTTACCAACACAACAACACAGTTACCAACACAACATCTCAGTTACCAACACAACATCACAGTTAACAACACAACATCTCAGTTACCAACACAACATCACAGTTACCAACACAACATCACAGTTACCAACACAACATCATAGTTACCAACACAACAACACAGTTACCAACACACCAACATAGTTACCAACACAGTTACCAAGACACCAACACTGTTACCAACACTGCATCCTCCTCAGATCATTGCCCTGGCTGGTGTTGTAATTTCCACCGAATTTTCTTGGTATCAAACCAGTTTTCTGAGCTCGTTAACCCATCAGAGGAGATGATTTACCAGGCGGCAATCAGACTTTGGATAACCAAACGACCATTACGCAGACAGCAGAAAACAGAATTGCGGCCGCGGTATTATTAAAGTAACGGAGGAGGTATGTCAGGGGAGGATGGACGGAGGAGGTGAAGTAACGCTGGTTATCGTGGTTAGCGTTGATGGTAACGAATATTTATCTATCCCTTCACTCTAATTCTAAATCTAAATCTTACGCGATAAATTGTTCTCGGACAGTTTCAGGAGAACTTAGTTGGTTATCTCTGTAAATCTAAATCTAATCAGTGCCTTAATCAAGATAGATGTCGTACAAGAAGATGGCTTATCATAGATCTTATCCACGAAAATTCTTATCTACGAGGTTGAGATACAGGACGCCTGGGAAGGTAAAAAATCCAGTTTTCGCAAGTGAAACACGCACGCACACACACACACACACGCACACACACACGCACACACACGCACACACACACACATACACACGCACACACACACACACACACACACACACGCACCAGACAGCACGGATTCAGGGAAGGCAAATCCTGTATAACAAACCTCCTGGAGTTCTATGATAAAGTAACAGAGGTAAGGCAAGAGAGAGAAGGGTGGGTTGACTGCATTTTCCTGGACTGCAGGAAGGCCTTTGACACAGTTCCTCATATGAGATAAGTAAATAAGTTGGAAGACCAAGCGTGTATAACAGGAAGGGCACTGGAATGGATCAGGGAATACCTCACAGGGAGGCAACAACGGGTCATGGTGCGTGATGAGGTATCACAGTGGGCGCCCGTGACGAGCGGTGTACCGCAGGGGTCAGTCCTAAGATCAGATAACCGCGGCAGCATATGGGCGACTGGCAAACCTAAGATTAGCGTTCCGTTACCTTAACAAGGAATCGTTCAAGATACTGTACACCGTGTACGTCAGGCCCATACTAGAGTATGCAGCACCAGTCTGGAACCCACACCTGGTCAAGCATGTCAAGAAATTAGAGAAAGTGCAAAGGTTTGCGACAAGGCTAGTTCCACAACTCAGGGGACTGTCCTATGAAGAAAGGTTGAGGGAAATAGGACTAACAACACTGGAGGACAGAAGGGTTAGAGGAGACATGATAACGACATAAAAAATACTGCGGGGAATCGACAAGGTAGATAGTGACAGGATGTTGCAGAGAGGGAACACAGAAACAAGGGGACACAACTGGAAGCTGAAGACTCAGATGAGTCAAAGGGATGTCAGGAAGCAATTCTTCAGCCATAGAGTAGTTAGGAAGTGGAATAGTCTAGCGAACGATATAGTGGAGGCGGGAACCATACATAGTTTTAAGACAAGGTATGATAAAGCTCATGGAGCAGGGAGAGCACAGACCAAGTAGCGGACAGCGCAGAGGCGGGGCCAGGAGCTATGACTCGACCCCTGCAACCACAAATAGGTGAGTACAATTAGGTTAGTACACACACACACACACGCACACACACACACACACACACACGCACACATACACACTTGTACATAGCTTTAAGAATAGGTATGATGAAGTTCATGGAGCAGGAACAGATTGGACTTCGCGCCGGGGCCTGGAACCACAAAGATGTGAGAAAACACACATGTAAATATATACTATATATATATATATATATATATATATATATATATATATATATATATATATATATATATATATATATATATATATATATATATATATATATATATATATATATGTCCTTAGACAAGGATGTGTGATGTCACCGTGGTTGTTCAATATATTTATAGATGGGTTGTAAGAGAAGTGAATGCGAGGGTCTTGGCAAGAGGTGTGGGGTTAAAAGATAAAGAATCAAATACAAAGTGGGAGTTGTCACAGTTGCTTTTTGCTGATGACACTGTGCTTTTGGGAGATTCTGAAGAGAAGATGCGGAGGTTAGTGGATAAATTTGGTAGTGTATGTAAAAGAAGAAAATTGAAAGTGAATATAGGAAAGAGTAAGGTGATGAGGATAACAAAAAGATTAGGTGACGAAAGATTGGATATCAGATTGGAGGGAGAGAGTATGGAGGAGGTGAATGTGTTCAGATATTTGGGAGTGGACATGTCAGCAGATGGGTCTATGAAGGATGAGGTGAATCATAGAATTGATGAGGGGAAAAGGGTGAGTGGAGCACTTCGGAGTCTGTGGAGACAAAGAACTTTGTCCATGGAAGTAAAGAGGGGAATGTATGAGAGTATAGTTATACCAACACTCTTATATGGGTGTGAAGCATGGGTTATGAATGTTGCAATGAGGAGAAGGCTGGAGGCAGTGGAGATGTCATGTCTGAGGTCAATGTGTGGTGTGAATATTATGCAGAGAATTTGGAGTTTGGAAATTAGGAGGAGGTGCGGGATTACCAAAACTATTATCCAGGGGGCTGAGGAGGGGTTGTTGAGGTGGTTCGGACATGTAGAGAGAATGGAACGAGACAGAATGACTTCGAGAGTGTATAAATCTGTAGTGGAGGGAAGGCGGGGTAGGGGTCGGCCTAGGAAAGGTTGGAGGGAGGGGGTAAAGGAGGTTTTGCGTGCGAGGGGCTTGGACTTCCAGCAAGCATGTGTGAGCGTATTTGATAGGAGTGAATGGAGACAAATGGTTTTTAATACTTGACGTGCTGTTGGAGTGTGAGCAAAGTAACATTTATGAAGGGATTCAGGGAAACCGGCAGGCCGGACTTGAGTCCTGGAGATGGGAAGTACAGTGTCTGCACTCTGAAGGAGGGGTGTTAATGTTGCAGTTTTATAACTGTAGTGTAAAGCACCCCTCTGGCAAGACAGTGATGGAGTGAATGATGATGAAAGTTTTTCTTTTTCGGGCCACCCTGCCTTGGTGGGAATCACCCGATGTGTTAATAAAAATATATATATATATATATATATATATATATATATATATATATATATATATATATATATATATATATATATATATATATATATATATAATATATATATATATATATATATATATATATATATATATATATATATATATATATATACATACATATGTGTGTGTGTGTGTGTTTGTGTGTGTGTGTTCTCTATTTCCTCTATTGTCCATGGAGAAGTGGAAAAGAATCTTTCCTCCATAAGCCATGCGTGTCCTGCGAGGTGACTAAAATGCCGGGAGCAATGGGCTAATAACCCCTTCTCCTGTAGAAAATACTAAGAAAGAGAAGAAAAACTTTATAAAACTGGGATGTCTGAATGTGCGTGGATGTAGTGCGGATGATAAGAAAGAGATGATTGCTGATGTTATGAATAGGGGCCCTTTGATTGAACTTTGTATAGAAAGGGGTTTGGTTATAGGTAATACATATTTTAAGAAAAATAGGATAAATCATTATACATGATATGATGTAGGGCGTAATGACAGTAGTTTGTTAGGCTACTTATTGGTAGTCCAGGACTTCAGGAAGTACATGTTTATAGAGGGGCCACAGATATATCAGATCACTTTTTAGTTGTCGCTACAGTGAGAGTAAAAGGTAGATGGGATACAAGGAAAATGGAAGCAGTAAGTAAGAGAGAGGTGAAGGTTTATAAGCTAATATATATATATATATATATATATATATATATATATATATATATATATATATATATATATACCTTGTGTTATATCTTCTTCTCTTATCTAAAATCTCAGAGACTGAGACAGGGAGATAGAGAGACAGGGAGAGAAGCAACAGTTTCTAAGCAAGGTGTCATTGAGTGACCTTGGACACTATACCTTGTTTACGGCGTCTGCCCACCACCAGGAGTCAGTGACCTCAGCCCACTGTCTGGAGGAGTGGGCGGGGGAGAGGATCGAGGCTGGACGGGGAGAATGGGCAGAAAAGCCTGAAGGAGTGGGTGTAAGGAAGAGATGGAGAGGGAGGAGGAAGGGGGTCGTGTCTCTCAGAAGAGAGGAGAAAAAAGAGAGCTGAGATAGGGGTTTGCTCACTCATGCAAGAGAGATTAGAATCAGAGCTCAGACATGCTCTGGCCAGGGGACCAGTGTTCTCTGATACTTCCTTCTACACTTCTTCTTCTTCTTCTTCTTCTTTTCGAACACTGTAGACAATGTAAATATTATCCTCAATATCTACATTAATGTCATTGAAAATGAACAATGAACTGTTAGGAGAAAAGACAGGAACTGAATATTAAAACACAGGTGAGAGTGAGATCAAAATATTTGGGTCTAAACCAGACTATATCATGCAATTACTGGTGTGAAATATCGACACGTTGATACACGTTGCAACACTTGGGGCAAATGTGTCTCATTTCGGCGATAAAGATACCCAAATGTTGCACATGTGTCTTATTCCTCATATTGTCGGGATTGAATATCATTAGTGTACTGCTCTTCTGATCTCCATTGATCTGACCACGAAGGTTATCACCTGATCTCCGATGATCTGATCATAAACAAGGTATCTGCTGACCTTCACTGATCTGGCCAGGACGACACATCACCTGACTTTTATGTGGTAATTGGGGAAATTTTGCACATGACAGATGAACTAAATTAGGTGAGGGTGTAGTGCCTTGCTGGTCACCTACTGAGTATGCAAAGTCCACGTCATTCCCCACGAGGATCACTTAGGTTGCATAAGAAATAAGTTATACATATTCTTTAGTGAGAAGTGTTGGATTTACGTATGACCTACCATACAGAATGAGTTAAGAGGGTTATTCAAGCAAAAATTTGTTTTTGAATGAGAGGGGGTTGAGGATGACCTGCCTAGCATGGGCCAGTATGTAAATAAGGCACACAGTGCAGGTTACAGACATTTTATTGCGAAGAACTTTGATCAGTTCACTGAGAGATGTTACCTTGAATAACAGTCAAGAACTTCTCCTTGTCCCTCCATTCTCACTCGTATATTTATCTTTAAGATGTTGTAATAAGTGGGCTATTGTAGGAATTGTAACAGTTTGGATCGAAGGGTTCATAGTGGAAAGAGATCGTTCAAGGTTGAGATATGTTGCCCTTATCCCTTAACAATGGGGGACCTAAAAAAAAAACTCTGAATGTGGCCCACTTGTGAGGTCTTGGTGGTCAAGAGGGAGGTCCCAGCCACTTCTTAGTTCACAGGGAGGTCCCAGCCACTTCTTAGTTCACAGGGAGGTCCCAGCCACCTCTTGGTCCAGAGGGAGGTCTCAGCCACTTCTTGGTCCAGAGGGAGGTCTCAGCCACCTTTTGGTCCAGAGGGAGGTCTCAGCCACCTCTTGGTCCAGAGGGAGGTCTCAGCCACCTCTTGGTCCAGAGGGAGGTCTCAGCCACCTCTTGGTCCAGAGGGAGGTCTCAGCCACCTCTTGGTTCAGAGGGAGGTCCCAGCCACCTCTTGGTCCAGAGGGAGGTCTCAGTCACCTCTTGGTCCAGAGGGAGGTCCCAGCCATCTCTTGGTCCAGAGGGAGGTCTCAGCCACCTCTTGGTCCTGAGGGAGGTCCCAGCCACCTCTTGGTCCAGAGGGAGGTCTCAGTCACCTCTTGGTCCAGAGGGAGGTCTCAGCCACCTCTTGGTCCAGAGGGAGGTCTCAGCAACAACAACAAAAACCTGGTCTTACTGGAAGGTCAACTTGTACCTTTCTATCCTGTGAGTCTACAAGATGATCTGTCACTCAGCGTTGAGGCAGCAGATGTCTGCTGAGATGCTCCAGCAGGTGATGGCAAGGCAGCAGACGTCTGCTGAGATGTTCCAGCAGGTGATGGTGAGGCAGCAGAAGCAGTGTACCCTAGAGGTGGGTCATGGTGTTGTCCTCCCTGACCTTCCAGGTCTCCCTATCCTCCCCTCCTACCCACATCTACCTCCTTCCTCCCCACACCATTCCTCTATCACGTCCTCCTGCCACTCCTACCAATACCTACATCTCCCAATTTCTCCTTTCCAAATACGTCTTTCTTCTTCACCTCGCTGACTTCTTGATTCATCGTCCGTTCTTTGGCAAACCTTCCTAATATATTACAACCTCAGTTGGCATCAGAGCTAGTAGCGGATCTTACATTACTGCCTATTGAACCCATCAGCCAGCGCTAGGTTCTATAAACTGCACATAGGACCCACTATAGCCAGCGCTGGGTCCTCGAATTCCCCAAATGAACCCTCTCTAGCCAGCGCTTGTTCCTCTAAGCTGCCTGTAAAACCCCCGTAGCAAACGCTGGGTCCCCTACACTAGCCTATACAGCGCCCTGTGACCAGCCCTGGCTGAGACAGTGTGAAGACATGACTTGCGAGTTACTGAAGGTGGCTGAGGCTTTTGTCCAGAATGCAAAGTGATGCGCAGTTGTAGTGAGAGAGACGAGAACAAAACCTATGGTTCTCCCAGAACCTTTTGTGCATACTACCAATACTAAGTAACCTAGCTGGAGGGCGTAACGCTGTCCACGACACAAGACAACGCAGAAGAAGGCGGAGGAGGAGGAAGAAGAAGGACGAGGAGAAGGAGGAGGAGGAGGAGAGGAAGAAGAAGAAGGAGGAGGAGGAGAGGAAGAAGAAAAAGTAAAATAAGAAGATGATGAAGAAGAAAACCAAGAAGAAGAAGGAGAAGGAAGACGAGGAGAGGAAGAAGATGAAGAAGAAGAAAGAGGAAGAAGAAGATGAAGAAGCAGAAAGAGGAAGAAGAAGATGAAGAAGAAGAAAGAGGAAGAAGTAGATGAAGAAAGAGGAAGAAGATGAAGAAGAAGAAAGAGGAAGAAGAGTTGTAGAGGGAATTTGAAGTAGATTAATTGAGACTATTATTACATTTATAGAGAGAGCGCTAAATCCTTAGGTGTCACATAGCGCCTCGGAGTATGGAAGATAATGACGGAGTCCAGGTTCAATTCCCAGGATCAAGAGCCCCTCACCAGCATCAAGGAACATCCATAAAAGGGAAGATTAATTGAGAGAGTAGTGGCAAATGCCAGGTATGTCTCGGTGTTTAGAGCTTGGGTAGGTGTGGATGGGAGGGTAGGTGTGGATGGGAGGGTAGGTGTGGATGGGAGGGTAGGTGTGGATGGGAGGGTAGGTGTGGATGGGAGGGTAGGTGTGGATGGGAGGGTAGGTGTGGATGGGAGGGTAGGTGTGGATGGGAGGGTAGGTGTGGATGGTAGGGTAGGTGTGGATGGGAGGGAGGTGTGGATGGGAGGGAGGTGTGGATGGGAAGGTAGGTGTGGATGGAGGGTAGGTGTGGATGGGAGGGTAGGTGTGGATGGAGGGTAGGTGTGGATGGGAGGGTAGGTGTGGATGGAGGGTAGGTGTGGATGGGAGGGTAGGTGTGGATGGGAGGGTAGGTGTGGATGGGAGGGTAGGTGTAGGTGGAGGGTAGGTGTGGATGGGAGGGTAGGTGTGGATGGGAGGGTAGGTGTGGATGGAGGGTAGGTGTGGATGGGAAAGTAGGTGTGGATGGGAGGGTAGGTGTGGATGGAGGGTAGGTGTGGATGGGAGGGTAGGTGTGGATGGAGGGTAGGTGTGGATGGGAGGGTAGGTGTGGATGGAGGGTAGGTGTGGATGGGAGGGTAGGTGTGGATAGGAGGGCAGGTGTGGATGGGAGGGTAGGTGTGGATGGGAGGGTAGGTGTGGATGGGAGGGTAGGTGTGGATGGGAGGGTAGGTGTGGATGGGAGGGTAGGTGTGGATGGGAGGGTAGGTGTGGATGGGAGGGTAGGTGTGGATGGGAGGGTAGGTGTGGATGGAGGTTAGGTGTGGATGGGAGGGTAGGTGTGGATGGAGGGTAGGTGTGGATGGGAGGGTAGGTGTGGATGGAGGGTAGGTGTGGATGGGAGGGTAGGTGTGGATAGGAGGGCAGGTGTGGATGGGAGGGTAGGTGTGGATGGGAGGGTAGGTGTGGATGGTAGGGTAGGTGTGGATGGGAGGGTAGGTGTGGATGGGAGGGTAGGTGTGGATGGTAGGGTAGGTGTGGATGGGAGGGTAGGTGTGGATGGGAGGGTAGTAGATGTGGATGGGAGGGAAGGTGTGGATGGAGGGTAGGTGTGGATGGAGGGTAGGTGTGGATGGAGGGTAGGTGTGGATGGAAGGTAGGTGTGGATGGGAGGGAGGTGTGGATGGAGGGTAGGTGTCAATAGGAGTGTAGGTGTGGATGGGAGAGTAGGTGTTGATGGGAGGGTAGGTGTGGATGGACGGTAGGTGTCAATAGGATGGTATGTGTGGATGGGAGGGTAGGTGTCAATAGGAGAGTAGGTGTGGATGGGAGGGTAGGTGTGGATGGGATGGTAGGTGTGGATGGGAGGGTAGGTGTGGGTGGGAGGGTAGGTGTGGATGGAGGGTAGGTGTGGATGGAGGGTAGGTGTCAATAGGATGGTAGGTGTGGATTGGTGGGTAGGTGTCAATAGGAGGGTAGGTGTGGATGGGAGGGTAGGTGTGTATGGGAGGGTAGGTGTGGATGGGAGGGTAGATGTGGATGGAGGGTAGGTGTCAATAGGAGGGTAGGTGTGGATGGGAGGGTAGGTGTGGATGGGAGGGTAGGTGTGGATGGAGGGTAGGTGTCAATAGGAGGGTAGGTGAGGATGGGACGGTAGGTGTGGATGAGAGGGTAGGTGTGGATGGAGGGTAGGTGTCAATAGGAGGGTAGGTGTGGATGGGAGGGTAGGTGTGGATTGGAGGGTAGGTGTGGATGGGAGGGTAGGTGTGGATTGAGGGTAGGTGTGGAAGGAGGGTAGGTGTCAATAGGATGGTAGGTGTGGATGGGTGGGTAGGTGTTAATAGGAGGGTAGGTGTGGATGGGAGGGTAGATGTGTATGGGAGGGTAGGTGTTGATGTGAAGGTAGGTGTGGATGGAGGGTAGTTGTCAATAGGATGGTAGGTGTGGATGGGAGGGAAGGTGTCAATAGGAGGGTAGGTGAGGATGGGACGGTAGGTGTGGATGAGAGGGTAGGTGTGGATGGAGGGTAGGTGTCAATAGGAGGGTAGGTGTGGATGGGAGGGTAGGTGTGGATGGGAGGGTAGGTGTGGATTGGAGGGTAGGTGTGGATGGGAGGGTAGGTGTGGATGGAGGGTATTTGTCAATAGGAGGGTAGGTGTGGATGGGAGGGTAGGTGTGGATGGGAGGGTAGGTGTGGATGGGAGGGTTGGTGTGGATGGAGGGTAGGTGTGGATGGGAAGGTAGGTGTGAATGGAATGAAGGTGTGGATGGAGGGTAGGTGTGGATAGAAGGATAGGTGTGGGTAGGAGGGTAGGTGTGTATAGGAGGGTAGGAGTGGATACGAGGGTTGGTGTGGATAAAAGAATAGTTGTGGATAGAAGGTTTGGTGTGGGTAGGAGGGAAGGAGACCTGTAAATTCAGGGAGGACAACACCATGACCCACCTCTAGGGTACACTGCTTCTGCTGCCTCACCATCAACTGCTGGAGCATCTCAGCAGACGTCTACTGCCTTGCCATCACCTGCTGGAACATCTCAGCAGACGTCTACTGCCTCAACGCTGAGTGACAGATCATCTTGTAGACTCACAGGATAGAAAGGTACAAGTTGACCTTCCAGTAAGACCAGGTTTTTGATGTTGTTGTTGAGTCTTGTGTTAGATCACGACTGACCTTTACAAGAGGTGGCTGAGACCTCCCTCTGAACCAAGAGGTGGCTGAGACCTCCCTCTGGACCAAGAGGTGGCTGAGACCTCCCTCTGGACCAAGAGGTGGCTGGGGCCTCCCTCTGGATCAAGAGGTGGCTGAGACCTCCCTCTTGACCAAGAGGTGGCTGAGACCTCCCTCTGGATCAAGAGGTGGCTGGGGCCTCCCTCTGGATCAAGAGGTGGCTGAGACCTCCCTCTGAACCAAGAGGTGGCTGAGAAATCCCTCTGGACCAAGAGGTGGCTGAGACCTCCCTCTGGACCAAGAGGTGGCTGGGGCCTCCCTCTGGATCAAGAGGTGGCTGAGACCTCCCTCTGGACCAAGAGGTGGCTGAGACCTCTCTCTGAACCAAGAGGTGGCTGGGACCTCCCTCTGAACCAAGAGGTGGCTGAGACCTCCCTCTGGACCAGGAGGTGGCTGAGACCTCCCTCTGGACCAAGAGGTGGCTGGGGCCTCCCTCTGGATCAAGAGGTGGCTGAGACCTCCCTCTGGACCAAGAGGTGGCTGAGACCTCTCTCTGAACCAAGAGGGGGCTGGGACCTCCCTCTGGACCAAGAGGCAGCTGGGACCTCCCTCTGGACCAAGAGGTTGCTGAGACTTCCCTCTGGACCAAGAGGTGGCTGGGGCCTCCCTCTGGACCAAGAGGTGGCTGGGACCTCCCAATAGACCAAGAGGTGGCTGGGACCTCCCTCTGGACCAAGAGGTAGCTGGGACCTCCCTCTGGACCAAGAGGTGGCTAAGATCATTCTCTGGACCAAAAGGTGGCTGAGACCTCCCTCTGAACCAAGAGGTTGCTGGGACCTCCCTCTGGACCAAGAGGTGGCTGGAAACTCCCTCTGGACCAAGAAGTGGCTGGGACCACCCTCTGGACCAAGAGATAGCTGGGACCTCCCTCTGGACCAAGAAGTAGCTGGGACCTCTCTCTGGACCAAGAGGTGGCTGAGACCTCCCTCTGGACCAAGAGGTGGCTGGGACCTTCCACTGGACCAGGAGGTAGCTGGGACCTCCCTCTGGACCAAGAGGTGGATGAGACCTCCCTCTGAACTAAAAGGTGGCTGGGACCTCCCTCTTTATCAAGAGGAGGCTGGGACCTCCCTCTGGACCAAGATGTAGCTGGGACCTCCCTCTGGACCAAGAGGTAGCTGGGACCTCCCTCTGGACCAAGAGGTGGCGGCTGAGACATCCCTCTGGACCAAGAGGTGGCTGGGACCTCCCTCTAGACCAAGAGGTAGCTGGGACATCCCTCCGGACCAGGAGGTGGCTGAGACCTCCCTTTGGACCAAGAGGTAGCTGGGACCTCCCTCTGAACCAAGAGGTAGCTGGGACCTCCCTCTGGATCCAAGAGGTAGCTGAAGCCTTCCCTGGGACCAGCAAGACCTCACGTGTTTACAATTTCCAGGGGTATATATAAACCCTTACTGTTTCAAGGACATGGATCAGGAGGGATCGACGCACAGAAGGCAGGGGAAAAACCTCTGCTATGCGAGGTTTTACTTCCGCAATGGGTGAAACGTCGTGAAGAAACGTTTTATCTAGTTTAATCGTCAATAAATATTTATAATCGATGGTTGATCTTCTTGATTGTGTTGTGGAGGTGTGATGGTGACCCCACACAGTGTTGTGGAGGTGTAATAGTGACCCCACACACAGTGTTGTGGAGTTGTAATGGTAACCCCCACACAGTGTTGTGGGGGTGTAATGGTGACCCCCACACAGTGTTGTAGAGGTGTAATAGTGACCCCACACAGTGTTGTGGAGGTGTGATGGTGACCCAACACAGTGTTGTGGAGATGTAATGGTGACCCCCACACAGTGTTGTGGAGGTGTGATGGTGACCCCACAGAGTGTTGTGGAGTTATAATGGTGACCCCACACAGTGTTGTGGAGGTGTGATGGTGACCCCACACAGTGTTGTGGAGGTGTGGTGGTGACCCCACACAGTGTTGTGGAGGTGTAATGGTGACCCCACAGTGTTGTGGAGGTGTGATGGTGACCCCACACGGTGTTGTAGAGGTGTAATGGTGACCCTCACACAGTGTTGTGGAGGTGTGATGGTGACCCCACACAGTGTTGTGGAGATGTAATGGTGACCCCCACACAGTGCTGTTGAGGTGTAATGGTTACCCCACACAGTGTTGTAGAAGTGTAATGGTGACCCCACATAGTGTTTGGAGGTATGATGATGACCCCACACAGTGTTGTGGAGGTGTGATGGTGACCCCACACAGTGCTGTGGAGGTGTAATGGTGACCCCACACAGTGTTGTGGAGGTGTGATGGTGACCCCACACGGTGTTGTCGAGGTGTAATGGTGACCCCACTCAGTGTTGTGGAGGTGTGCCCACACAGTGTTGTAGAGGTGTACTCACACAGTGTTGTGGAGGTGTGATGGTGACCCCACAGTGTTGTGGAGGTGTAATAGTGACCCCACACAGTGTTGTGGAGGTGTGATGATGACCCCACACAGTGTTGTAGAGGTGTAATGGTCACCCCACACAGTGTTTGGAGGTATGATGGTGACTCCCACACAGTGCTGTGGAGTGTAATGGTGACCCCACACACAGTGTTTTGGAGGTTTGATGGTGACCACACACAGTGTTGTGGAGGTGTAATGGTGACCCCACACAGTGTTGTAGAGGTTTGATGGTGACCCCACACAGTGTTGTGGAGGTGTGATGATGACCCCACACAGTGTTGTAGAGGTGTAATGGTCACCCCACACAGTGTTTGGAGGTATGATGGTGACTCCCACACAGTGCTGTGGAGGTGTAATGGTGACCCCCACACACAGTGTTTTGGAGGTTTGATGGTGACCACACACAGTGTTGTGGAGGTGTAATGGTGACCCCACACAGTGTTGTAGAGGTGTGATGGTGACCCCCATACAGTGTTGAGGAGGTGCAATTGTGACCCCACACAGTGTTGTGGAGGTGTGATAGTGACCCCCACACAGTGTTGTGGAGGTGTGATGGTGACCCCACACAGTGTTGTGGAGGTGTGATGGTGACCCCACAAAGTGTTGTGGAGGTGTGATGGTAACCCCACACAGTGTTGTGGAGGTGTAATGGTGACCCCACACAGTGTTGTGGAGGTGTGATAGTGACCCCACACAGAGTTGTGGAGGTGTGATGGTGACCCCACACAGTGTTGTGGAGGTGTGATGGTGACCCCACAAAGTGTTGTGGAGGTGTGATGGTAACCCCACACAGTGTTGTGGAGGTGTAATGGTGACCCCACACAGTGTTGTGGAGGTGTGATAGTGACCCCACACAGAGTTGTGGAGGTGTGATGGTGACCCCACAAAGTGTTGTGGAGGTGTGATAGTGACCACATACAGTGTTTTGGAGGTGTGATGGTGACCACACACAGTGTTGTGGAGGTTTGATGGTGACCCCACACAGTGTTGTGGAGGTGTAATGGTGACTCCACACAGTGTTGTGGAGGTGTAATGGTGACTCCACACAGTGTTGTGTAATGGTGACCCCACAACACTGTGTGGGGTCACCATTACACATTGTCCCACCAGAGTATCAAATCCCCATCCACACGCACCTCGGACCACAACCTGTCCCACAAACCCCCAAACGTATCCCTCCCCATTCCCTCTTGAAGCAACCGGACATTTAATTTCCAATAACTCCCGTACCTGCGAGGCAACCCCTCCCACCCCAAATCCACCAAAACCCCCCTGTGGTCCGAAAAAACCACATCCAACACACACACCCTCCTCACTTCCGCTCTCCTAGTCACATATAACCGATCCAGCCGAGCAGCATAACCTCTCCTCACAAACGTGACCTTACACAGTGTTGTGGAGGTGTAAGGGGTGACCACACACAGTGTTTTGGAGATTTGATGGTGACCACACACAGTGTTGTGGAGGTGTAATGGTGACCCCTACACAGTGTTGTAGAGGTGTGATGGTGACCCAACACAGTGTTGTGGAGGTGTGATGGTGACCCCCACACAGTGTTGTGGAGGTGTGATTGAGACCCCACACAGTGTTGAGGAGGTGCAATAGTGACCCCACACAGTGTTGTGGAGGTGTGATGGTGACCCCCACACAGTGTTGTGGAGGTGTGATGGTAACCCCACACAGTGTTGTGGAGGTGTAATGGTGACCCCACACAGTGTTGTGGAGGTGTGATAGTGACCCCACACAGAGTTGTGGAGGTGTGATGGTGACCCCACACAGTGTTGTTGAGGTGTGATGGTGACCCCACAAAGTGTTGTGGAGGTGTGATGGTAACCCCACACAGTGTTGTGGAGGTGTAATGGTGACCCCACACAGTGTTGTGGAGGTGTGATAGTGACCCCACACAGAGTTGTGGAGGTGTGATGGTGACCCCACAAAGTGTTGTGGAGGTGTGATGGTGACCACATACAGTGTTTTGGAGGTGTGATGGTGACCACACACAGTGTTGTGGAGGTGTGATGGTGACCCCACACAGTGTTGTGGAGGTGTAATGGTGACTCCACACAGTGTTGTGGAGGTGTAATGGTGACTCCACACAGTGTTGTGTAATGGTGACCCCACACAGTGTTGTTGAGGTGTAAGGGGTGACCTTACACAGTGTTGTGGAGGTGTAAGGGGTGACCACACACAGTGTTTTGGAGATTTGATGGTGACCACACACAGTGTTGTGGAGGTGTAATGGTGACCCCTACACAGTGTTGTAGAGGTGTGATGGTGACCCAACACAGTGTTGTGGAGGTGTGATGGTGACCCCCACACAGTGTTGTGGAGGTGTGATTGAGACCCCACACAGTGTTGAGGAGGTGCAATGGTGACCCCACACAGTGTTGTGGAGGTGTGATGGTGACCCCCACACAGTGTTGTGGAGGTGTGATGGTGACCCCACACAGTGTTGTGATGGTGACCCCACAAAGTGTTGTGGAGGTGTGATGGTAACCCCACACAGTGTTGTGGAGGTGTAATGGTGACCCCACACAGTGTTGTGGAGGTGTGATGGTGACCCCCACACAGTGTTGTGGAGGTGTGATGGTGACCCCCACACAGTGTTGTGGAGGTGTGATGGTGACCCCACACAGTGTTGTGGAGGTGTGATGGTGACCCCACAAAGTGTTGTGGAGGTGTGATGGTAACCCCACACAGAGTTGTGGAGGTGTAATGGTGACCCCACACAGTGTTGTGGAGGTGTGATGGTGACCCCCACACAGTGTTGTGGAGGTGTGATGGTGACCCCACACAGAGTTGTGGAGGTGTGATGGTGACCCCACAAAGTGTTGTGGGGGTGTGATGGTGACCACACACAGTGTTGTGGAGGTGTGATGGTGACCCCACACAGTGTTGTGGAGGTGTAATGGGGACTCCACACAGTGTTTTGGAGGTGTAATGGTGACCCCACACAGTGTTGTGGAGGTGTAAGGGGTGACCCCACACAGTGATGTGGAGGTGTAAGGGGTGACCACACACAGTGTTGTGGAGGTGTGATGGTGACCCCACACAGTGTTGTGGAGGTGTAATGGTGACCCCACACAGTGTTGTAGAAGTGTAATGGTGACCCCACACAGTGTTTTGAGGTATGATGATGACCCCACACAGTGTTGTAGAGGTGTGATGGTGACCCCACACAGTGCTGTGGAGGTGTAATGGTGACCCCACACAGTGTTGTGGAGGTGTAAGGGGTGACCCCACACGGTGTTGTGGAGGTGTAATGGTGACCCCACACAGTGTTGTGGAGGTGTAATGGTGACTCCACACAGTGTTGTGGAGGTGTAATTGTGACTCCACACAGTGTTGTGGAGGTGTAATGGTGACCCCACACAGTGTTGTGGAGGTGTAAGGGGTGACCCCACACAGTGTTGTGGAGGTGTAAGGGGTGACCATACACAGTGTTGTGGAGGTGTAAGGGGTGACCCACACAGTGTTGTGGAGGTGTAAGGGGTGACCACACACAGTGTTGTGGAGGTGTAGGTGACCCACACAGTGTTGTGGAGGTGTAAGGGGTGACCACACACAGTGTTGTGGAGGTGTAAGGGGTGACTCCACACAGTGTTGTGGAGGTGTAAGGGGTGACCACACACAGTGTTGTGGAGGTGTAAGGGGTGACCACACACAGTGTTGTGGAGGTGTAAGGTGACCACACACAGTGTTGTAGAGGTGGGTGACTCCACACAGTGTTGTGGAGGTGTAGGTGACCACACAGTGTTGTGGAGGTGTAAGGGGTGACCACACACAGTGTTGTGGAGGTGTAAGGGGTGACCACACACAGTGTTGTGGAGGTGTAAGGGGTGACTCCACACAGTGTTGTGGAGGTGTAAGGGGTGACCACACACAGTGTTGTGGAGGTGTAAGGGGTGACCACACACAGTGTTGTGGAGGTGTAAGGGGTGACTCCACACAGTGTTGTGGAGGATTAAGGGGTGACCACACACAGTGTTGTGGAGGTGTAAGGGGTGACCACACACAGTGTTGCTTACGTCTTCCATTATTATAAAAAAAAAAAGTCCACTTTATTCTACTCGGGGAACTTAATTAATATATAACCCAAGTGTTTCTTAGCTCCTGCCTCCTCCCCTCTCTCTCTCTCTCTCTCTCTCTCTCTCTCTCTCTCTCTCTCTACCTCTCTCTCTATTTTCTCTCTCTCTCCCATCTCTCTCTCTCTCTCTCTCTCTCTCCTCTCTCTCTCTCTCTCTCTCTCTCTCTCTCTCTCTCTCTCTCTCTCTCTCTCTCTCTCTCTCTCTCTCTCTCTCTCTCTCTCCATCTCTCTCTCTCTCTCTCTCTCTCTCTCTCTCTCTCTCTCTCTCTCTGGATAAGCTAAATAGGTATTACACTTTGTTTTCTCTGGTGGCGAGACGTTTCGCCCGCTCAGGAGACTTCTTCAGTCGAAATACGGAGGGATCAACAGAAGTGATGCAGATAAGAGGTGATCAGTCCCTCTGCCTCGAGAAGTAGGTTTGAGGTAGTCAGTCCCACTCAGCCTTGATGTGTGTATTTACCTCCAAAACTTCCGAGGTCGTGGGGGTTGAACACACGGGATAGCTACCTTCGATGAGTTCCGAGAGTCTGTCTACTCCCAGAGCCCGGCCATGGGCCAGGCTCGTCTGGCTCTAGACTGGTCAACCAGGCTGTTGCTGCTGGAGGCCCGCTGCCCCACATAATCATCACCACCTGGTTGATCTGGCACCTGGTGAAGATACTTGTCCAGTTTCCTCTTGAAGACTTCTACACTTGTCCCAGCAGTGTTTCTGATATCTTCTGGTTATATGTTGGGTAATCTGGAGCCACGGACGTGTAAATATGTATTCAAGGCACATAATTGACTCACGAAATCGTAATGACACGATTGCAAACAAACCATACCACGGGTGGGGTTCGAACCCGCGGTCAGAGAGTCTCAAAACTCCAGACCGTCGCGTAAGCCACTGGGCCAGCTAGCTTCAATAGTTTTATGAATCTTATTGAAGCTAGCTAGCCCAGTGGCTTACGCGACGGTCTGGAGTTTTGAGACTCTCTGACCGCGGGTTCGAACCTCACCCGTGGTATGGTTTACATAACGTAATGCTAAAATATCGAGAGGCGACGACAACAATGAATCTGCAGTGTTTATAATGACGACTGTATATGTTAGAACATACATAATGGTGTCTGTATTTCTCTACCCCTTATCTCCTCCCTTCTCTTGTTTTTCTCTCCCTTATATAACTGTTGTTCTCCCAGATGATGATAGTTATCTATATATAAAATTCATTTTTTACGTGTATTGGAAGGTCAACCTGAGAGATGGTAATTCCCAAGTGATAGCAACTTCAGCTCTGCTGGACTGAAACCTCTGAAGCTGCCCTAGGTGCTGGACACTGAAGCTGCCCTAGGTGCTGGACACTGAAGCTGCCCTAGGTGCTGGACACTGAAGCTGCCCTAGGTGCTGGACACTGAAGCTGCCCTAGGTGCTGGACACTGAAGCTGCCCTAGGTGCTGGACACTGAAGCTGCCCTAGGTGCTGGACACTGAAGCTGCCCTAGGTGCTGGACACTGAAGCTGCCCTAGGTGCTGGACACTTATTGGAAGACATCAAGACATCCTCCATGCCCTACTGAAGTCTTCCTCGGTCTGGCTGAAAGATTTCAACACTCTATGAAATTCAGTTTGCGTGATGGAATGTAGTGACGGAGGCGTGGCTGGCGTTCCTTCCCACTTTGTGGATGTTATAGAGAGGGAAGATGTGGATGTTATAGAGAGGAAAGATGTGGTGTTATAGAGAGGGAAGATGTGGTGTTATAGAAAGGGAAGATGTGGATGCTATAGATAGGAGGTGGAGGGAAGGTAGGGGTGCAGAAGCACAGTGCAGATGCATCCAGTGTTGTCAACTAAATAATGAAAGAGAGAGGCTCTGCTACATCAGTGTTGTGCTATGGTGATCCTGGCCTGGGGGTCAGGCTCTGCTACATCAGTGTTGTGCTATGGTGATCCTGGCCTGGGGGTCAGGCTCTGCTACATCAGTGTTGTGCTATGGTGATCCTGGCCTAGGGGTCAGGTTCTGCTACATCAGTGTTGTGCTATGATGATCCTGGCCTGGGGGTCAGGCTCTGCTACATCAGTATTGTGCTATGGCGATCCTGGCCTGGGGGTCAGGTTCTGCTACATCAGTGTTGTGCTATGGTGATCCTGGCCTGGGGGTCAGGCTCTGCTATATCAGTGTTGTGCTATGGTGATCCTGGCCTGGGGGTCAGGCTCTGCTACATCAGTGTTGTGCTATGGTGATCCTGGCCTGGGGTCAGGCGCTGCTACATCAGTGTTGTGCTATGGTGATCCTGGCCTGGGGGTCAGACGCTGCAACATCAGTGTTGTGCTATGGTGATCCTGGCCTGGGGGTCAGGCTCTGCTACATCAGTGTTGTGCTATGGTGATCCTGGCTTGGGGGTCAGGCGCTGCTACATCAGTGTTGTGCTATGGTGATCCTGGCCTGGGGTCAGGCTCTGCTACATCAGTGTTGTGCTATGGTGATCCTGGCCTGGGGGTCAGGCGCTGCTACATCAGTGTTGTGCTATGGTGATCCTGGCCTGGGGGTCAGGCTCTGCTACATCAGTTTTGTGCTATGGTGATCCTGGCCTGGGGGTCAGACGCTGCAACATCAGTGTTGTGCTATGGTGATCCTGGCCTGGGGGTCAGGCTCTGCTACATCAGTGTTGTGCTATGGTGATCCTGGCTTGGGGGTCAGGCGCTGCTACATCAGTGTTGTGCTATGGTGATCCTGGCCTGGGGGTCAGGCTCTGCTACATCAGTGTTGTGCTATGGTGATCCTGGCCTGGGGGTCAGGCGCTGCTACATCAGTGTTGTGCTATGGTGATCCTGGCCTGGGGGGTCAGGCTCTGCTACATCAGTTTTGTGCTATGGTGATCCTGGCCTGGGGGTCAGACGCTGCAACATCAGTGTTGTGCTATGGTGATCCTGGCCTGGGGGTCAGGCTCTGCTACATCAGTGTTGTGCTATGGTGATCCTGGCCTGGGTGTCAGGCTCTGCTACATCAGTGTTGTGCTATGGTGATCCTGGCCTGGGGGTCAGGTTACAAGATAGAGGATAGTTGATGAGTCTTCTACCACCAACTAGATTCCAGATGTGCTGAGAGGACTAGTGGGAGGTTTCTCTGACGACTACTTCTACTATTTCTTCCATTACTACTACTACTATTACTATTACTACTACTTTTACTACTACTACTTCTACTACTACTACTACTATTACTACTATTACCACTATTATTACTACTACTATTACTACTATTACCACTACTATTACTACTACTATTACTACTACTACTACTAACCCTGGCAAGCCTGTACTAAGACTAGCAGTCCAGTGTGTTGTCCACTGTACCAGGACAGTCAGGTAACTTGTTTTGTCTCCCATCTATAATTAATACGTCTGTTATTACCACTACTGCTGCTGTTACCGCTTCTGCTGCTGGTGTTCCAGGGGAAGCAGCGCTGCTTGTGTCTAGTGATTCTGTTGTCACTGCTGGAGGAGTGGAGCGGTGACGCACTGTGGTTGAAATATGACTCTACAGTGAATGTGAAGAATCACGCGAGGAATCTTCTCAACCTCCAAGCCAACCAGGCCAGCATTGGGACTCAGTTCCTGGACCACTTACATGTCTCTGTACCAGTTTCGTCTCGTATCTCTTCAAAACATGAAGGCAAAGATCCGTACACCTTGAGTATGCACCACTTTCTTGGACTGCCTGACCCCCACCCCCATCCTATCTCACCTCCACATATCGTCTCCTCACTGTCTCAGAGGAGCACTCAAGATAAAAGCCACTGGTGAATATAGTAGACAAGACTGTCACGCTTTTAGGAAAGGAGATTCGAGTCTCCAGCGCTTCATGTTACAACTGCAAGCATCGTGTTCCTGAACGTGCATTTTGAAAGTAATAATAATAATAATAATAATAATAATAATAATAATAATAATAACAGTAATAAATAAATAAATAAATAACAAGAATAACAACAACAGCAACAACAACATCATCAACAACAACAACAACAACAACAACAACAATAATAATAATAATAAATAAGATAAAATCGACAACAACAATAACAAATAATAATAATAATAATAATAATAATAATAATAATAATAATAATAATAATAATAATAATAATAATAATAATAATAATAATAATAATAATAATAGCAATAATAATAACAACTGGTCTGGTTGTCTCTGTCGTATCAACAGTCTTGAACACCAGGATCCTGTCACTTGTCTTACTGTTAGATCTTACACCAACGGCTTCTAGGTCCCCTACTTCCGTATTCCCCAACCACAACTAAAGGACAGCCATTACACCTCAAGACTGGCAGCCAATAGTGGTTTCATTATCTCGCATCTCATAGGAAGATCAGATACACAGCTGCTACACCGTACACGTGAAAATTTTAACACACATGTAATTTGCCTAAAAGTAAATTTTGTAAAATAAAAAAAAAATAGGTCTTTTATAAGGCCTATAGATTTGACGAGTCCATAGTTAGGTAGGTAGATAGGTAAGTGGATATATATGTCACCCCATACACTGGTTTTTGTTAATGTATATGACACCATACACAGGTGTTTGTTAATGTATGTCACACTTTACACAGGTGTTTGTTAATGTATGTGACATCATACCATTTAATGTATTTCACACTATACACAGGTGTTTCTTAATGTATGTCACACTATATACAGGTGTTTGTTAATGTATGTCACACTATACACAGGTGTTTGTTAATGTAAGTCACACTATACACAGGTGTTTGTTAATGTATGTGACACCATACACAGGTTTGTTAATGTATGTGACACCATACACAGGTGTTTGTTAATGTATGTGACACCATACACAGGTGTTTGTTAATGTATGTGACACAATACACAGGTGTTTGATAATTATTAATGTATGCCACACCATACACAGGTGTTTGTTAATGTATGTCACACCATACGCAAGTGTTTGTTAATGTATGTCACACTATACACAGTTGTTTGTTAATGTATGTGACACAATACACAGGTGTTTGATAATTATTAATGTATGCCACACCATACACAGGTGTTTGTTAATGTATGTCACACTATACACAGTTGTTTGTTAATGTATGTGACACCGTACACATGTGTTTGTTAATGTATGTGACACCGTACACAGGTGTTCGTTAATGTATGTGACACCATACACAGGTGTTTGTTAATGTATGTGACACAATACACATGTGTTTGTTAATGCATGTCACACCATACACAGGTGTTTGTTAATGTGTGTCACACCATACACAGGTGTTTGTTAATGTATGTCACACCATACACAGGTGTTTGTTAATGTATGTCACACCAAACACAGGTGTTTGTTAATGTATGTCACACTATACACAGGTGTGTGTTAATGTATGTCACACTATACACAGGTGTTTGGTAATGTATGTGACACCATACACAGGTGTTTGTTAATGTATGTCACACTATACACAGGTGTTGCATAATTCTGAATGAATTGCAAAAGATCACTTTCCCTCCACAAACTTAGTTGCAACAAGGCTATTGTTACTGCTATTGTTACTGCTGTTGTTAATGCTGTTGTTAATGTTGTTGTTACTGCTGTTGTTAATGCTATTGTTACTGCTGTTGGTAATGCTGTTGTTACTGCTGTTGTTAATGCTGTTGTTACTAATGTTGTTAATGCTGTTGTTAATGCTGTTGTTAATGCTATTGTTACTGCTGTTGTTACTGCTGTTGTTAATGCTGTTGTTACTGCTGTTGTTAATGCTGTTTGTTACTGCTGTTGATAATGATGTTGTTAATGCTATTGTTACTGCTGTTGTTAATGTTATTGTTACTGCTGTTGTTACTGCTGTTGTTAATGCTATTGTTACTAATGTTGTTAATGCTATTGTTATTGCTGTTGTTAATGCTATTGTTACTGCTGTTGTTAATGCTATTGTTACTGCTGTTGTTAATGCTGTCGTTACTGCTGTTGCTACTGTTGTTGTTAATGCTGTTGTTACTGCTGTTGTTAAATATGTTGGTAATGCTATTGTTACTGCTGTTGTTACTGCTGTTGTTACTGCTATTGTTACTGCTGTTGTTACTGCTGTTGTTAATGCTATTGTTACTGCTGTTGTTACTGCTATTGTTACTGCTGTTGTTAATGCTATTGTTACTGCTGTTGTTAATGCTATTGTTACTGCTGTTGTTAATGCTATTGTTACTGCTGTTGTTTACTATGTTCAACCTATTTTTGACCCTGTATTGCATTAGTAAAGCCAATAATTAAGGTACCCAAATGTTGCGCTTGTGTCTAATACTTCAATTTGACAGTATTATATATCATTGTTGATATAAACTTGTTAAAAAGCAAGGAGTAGCTGTTGTTAAATAAGCAAGGAGTAGCTGTTGCTACTGCTGTTGTTAATGCTGTTGTTAATGCTATTGTTACTGCTGTTGTTAATGCTATTGTTACTGCTGTTGTTAATGATGTTGTTAATGCTATTGTTACTGCTGTTGTTAATGCTATTGTTACTGCTGTTGTTAATGCTATTGTTACTGCTGTTGTTACTGCTGTTGTTAATGTTATTGTTACTGCTGTTGTTAATGCTATTGTTACTGCTGTTGTTAAGGCTATTGTTACTGCTGTTGTTAATGCTATTGTTACTGTTGTTGTTAATGCTATTGTTACTGCTGTTGTTAATGATGTTGTTAATGCTATTGTTACTGCAGTTGTTAATGCTATTGTTACTGCTGTTGTTACTGCTGTTGTTACTGCTGTTGTTAATGTTATTGTTACTGCTGTTGTTAATGCTATTGTTACTGCTGTTGTTAATGCTATTGTTACTGCTGTTGTTAATGCTATTGTTACTGCTGTTGTTAATGTTATTGTTACTGCTGTTGTTAATACTATTGTTACTGCCGTTGTTGTTGTTAATACTATTGTTACTGCTGTTGTTGTTAATGCTGTTGTTACTGCTGTTGTTAATGCTGTTGTTACTGCTGTTGCTACTGCTGTTGTTGATGCTGTTGTTACTGCTGTTGTTAATGCTGTTGTTCCTGTCACTGTTATTGCTGCTAGTGTTGTTACAGGTGTTGTTACTGCTGTAATTACTGTTGTTGTTACTGTTGTTACTGCTGTTGTTACCACTGTTGTTACTGCTGTTGTTACCACTGTTGTTACTGCTGTAATTACTGATGTTGTTACTGTTGTTACCGCTGTTGTTACTGCTGTTGTTACCACTGTTGTTACTACTGTTATTACTGCCGCTGGGAAAGATAGATACCATTCCCTGCATCAAGATTCCACTCACTGTTATCAAGATCCTCAATGGCATCAAGATCCCTCTCACCGGAATCAAGAGCCTCTCCACCCCACCCCATCAAGGCACCTACCTCCCTTGCGGTGGGGCTAAGAGTTGAAATATCACGTCAAGAACCTCATTAGCGCTGATCCTGAGTTTACGTGGCACGTCACACACCGCCCACCCCCTGCAAAATCTGGGCATGTCTGACGATGCCTCGTAGTGTGTGTGTGAGTGTGTGGGTACAAGAGTGAGTGTGTGTGTGTGTGTGTGGGTACAAGAGTGAGTGCTAACCCTGGTACATCCCATTTATCCCCCCCATCACAGGGTAAACTGAAGAAGACATGGGTAAGCATTCACTAATTACAGCTGTCTCGTAGACTCTCTGGACGAGACTTGTGTATCCTGTGTGCGAGTAGGTGTTATGTTGTGTGCGGGTAGGTGTTATGTTGCGTGCGGGTAGCTGTTATGTTGTGTGCGGGTAGGTGTTATGTTGCGTGCGGGTAGGTGTTATGTTGTGTGCGGGTAGGTGTTATGTTGTGTGCAGGTAGGTGTTATGTTGTGTGTGGGTAGCTGTTATGTTGTGTGCGGGTAGGTGTTATGTTGTGTACGGGTAGGTGTTATGTTGTGTGCGGGTAGGTGTTATGTTGTGTGCAGGTAGGTGTTATGTTGCGGGTAGGTGTTATGTTGTGTGCGGGTAGGTGTTATGTTGTGGTAGGTGTTATGTTGTGTGCGGGTAGGTGTTATGTTGTGTGCAGGTAGGTGTTGTTGTGTGCGGGTAGGTGTTATGTTGAGTGCGGGTAGGTGTTATGTTGTGTGTGGGTAGGTGTTATGTTGTGTGCAGGTAGGTGTTATGTTGTGTGCGGGTAGGTGTTATGTTGTGTGTGGGTAGGTGTTATGTTGTGTGCAGGTAGGTGTTATGTTGTGTGCGGGTAGGTGTTATGTTGTGTGTGGGTAGGTGTTATGTTGTGTGCAGGTAGGTGTTATGTTGTGTGCGGGTAGATGTTATGTTGTGTGCGGGTAGGTGTTATGTTGTGTGCGGGTAGGTGTTATGTTGTGTGCGGGTAGGTGTTATGTTGCGTGCGGGTAGGTGTTATGTTGTGTGCGGGTAGGTGTTATGTTGCGTGCGGGTAGGTGTTATGTTGCGTGCGGGTAGGTGTTATGTTGTGTGCGGGTAGGTGTTATGTTGTGTGCGGGTAGGTGTTATGTTGTGTGCGGGTAGGTGTTATGTTGCGTGCGGGTAGGTGTTATGTTGCGTGCGGGTAGGTGTTATGTTGCGTGCAGGTAGGTGTTATGTTGCGTGCGGGTAGGTGTTATGTTGTGTGCGGGTAGGTGTTATGTTGCGTGCGGGTAGGTGTTATGTTGTGTGCGGGTAGGTGTTATGTTGCGTGCGGGTAGGTGTTATGTTGTGTGCGGGTAGGTGTTATATTGTGTGTGGGTAGGTGTTATGTTGTGTGCAGGTAGGTGTTATGTTGTGTGCGGGTAGATGTTATGTTGTGTGCGGGTAGGTGTTATGTTGTGTGCAGGTAGGTGTTATGTTGTGTGCGGGTAGGTGTTATGTTGCGTGCGGGAAGGTGTTATGTTGTGTGCGGGTAGGTGTTATGTTGCGTGCGGGTAGGTGTTATGTTGTGTGCGGGTAGGTGTTACGTTGTGTGCGGGTAGGTGTTATGTTGTGTGCGGGTAGGTGTTATGTTGTGTGCAGGTAGGTGTTATTTTGTGTGCGGGTAGTTGTTATGTTGTGTGCAGGTAGGTGTTATGTTGTGTGCGGGTAAGTGTTATGTTGTGTGCGGGTAGGTGTTATGTTGTGTGCAGGTAGGTATTATGTTGTGTGCGGGTAGGTGTTTTGTTGTGTGCGGGTAGGTGTTATGTTGTGTGTGGGTAGGTGTTATGTTGTGTGCAGGTAGGTGCTATGTTGTGTGCGGGTAGATGTTATGTTGTGTGCGGGTAGGTGTTATGATGTGTGCAGGTAGGTGTTATGTTGTGTGCGGGTAGGTGTTATGTTGTGTGCGGGTAGGTGTTATGTTGCGTGCGGGTAGGTGTTATGTTGTGTGCGGGTAGGTGTTATGTTGTGTGCGGGTAGGTGTTATGTTGTGTGCAGGTAGGTGTTATGTTGTGTGCGGGTAGGTGTTATGTTGTGTGTGGGTAGGTGTTATGTTGTGTGCAGGTAGGTGTTATGTTGTGTGCGGGTAGATGTTATGTTGTGTGCGGGTAGGTGTTATGTTGTGTGCAGGTAGGTGTTATGTTGTGTGCGGTTAGGTGTTATGTTGTGTGCGGGTAGGTGTTATGTTGTGCGCAGGTAGGTGTTATGTTGTGTGCGGGTAGGTGTTATGTTGTGTGCAGGTAGGTGTTGTTGTGTGCGGGTAGGTGTTATGTTGCGTGCGGGTAGGTGTTATGTTGTGTGTGGGTAGGTGTTATGTTGTGTGCAGGTAGGTGTTATGTTGTGTGCGGGTAGGTGTTATGTTGTGTGTGGGTAGGTGTTATGTTGTGTGCAGGTAGGTGTTATGTTGTGTGCGGGTAGGTGTTATGTTGTGTGTGGGTAGGTGTTATGTTGTGTGCAGGTAGGTGTTATGTTGTGTGCGGGTAGGTGTTATGTTGTGTGCGGGTAGGTGTTATGTTGTGTGCGGGTAGGTGTTATGTTGCGTGCGGGTAGGTGTTATGTTGTGTGCTGGTAGGTGTTATGTTGTGTGCGGGTAGGTGTTATGTTGCGTGCGGGTAGGTGTTATGTTGCGTGCGGGTAGGTGTTATGTTGCGTGCGGGTAGGTGTTATGTTGGTGGTCGGGGATAATAACAAGGGATACTACGAGTTTCGAGAATTTATAAGTTGATACTAACAACAGCGATGTTATCTTGTTTCAACACATGCGGTCCATGTGTGTATCACCTGTCACAGGTGTGTACTCACCTAGTTGTACTCACCTAGTTGTGGCTGCAGGGGTCGATTCACAGCTCCTGGCCCCTCCTCTTCACTGGCCGCTACTGTGTGTGTGAGGTCACATAGCACCTATTTCCCAGGTGCTATGTAACCTCATTGAGCTTAGAGCTTTCCCCTAGGAAGAAAGCCTATTGCAAGCTGTACCTAATGTCCGTGGAAAAATAAACACCCAGGTAGATCTATTTGTGACCTGATAAAGCCCACTGTGTGGGCGAAACGTTGTCAATAAAGGATCACATTATACTGTTTTTGTGTTTATTTTTCCATTGTGTCGGTATTTTATACCATTTATTTCCACCTAATATCCGAGCTGCGGGACCTACGTCGGGCCGCAAGCACCTGAATAACCACTCTATCTCTGTCTGTCTGTCTGTCTCTCTCTCACACAATTAATTCTTAACAAAAAACCCAAGATAAAAATATTGCCCCTCAACTTATAGCGCCATTAAAATTACCCCTGGAGACTAATATATATATTACACAGAGACTCCTAATTGCATATAATTTAAAATTTAATTATAGTATTATAATTAGTGCTCTTTCCCGGAATTTATATATAAAAAAAGATTATAGGGCTTCGCAGGAGTTATATAGAGTATATAAATAGAGCTGATTATACGGGTTATATAGATCATTGCTGGGTTAGAGACCTGGTCTGGGACCGGGCTGAGGGGGCGCTGACCCCCACCTCCTCGGGTTTTAATAACTGACCAAGTGTTCAGGTCATTGTTATGGGGCGGTAACTTGGTGATGCGGACTTATTCACTTATTTCAAGACGGGAATTACATGAACCATCTTCCTCATCTTCCACATCTTCCTCATCTTCCACATCTTCCTCATCTCCCACATCTTCCTCATCTCCCACATCCACGGCCCAACATCTCCTCGGGGTGACACAGGTAGTTGGCCAAGACACATGTGCAATACCTGCGTTTCGTTTCTCTACCGAAAGACTCTTCGCCTCCACATTATACTTTATCAATCTAAAGTCTAATGTGTGAGCGAAACGTAGGGAAGAACACACCCAGGTGTAGCACAGGTGTTTTCATTCATCAATTTTTGGTTGTATACAGTATTGTATTATACAACACATATATATTACTGATGGTATACAGCGCCGGCCAGTTGGTGCGTAACCCTTGGGCACCTTTACTGCGAAACGTCCTGTTGTGCAGGCGATACGTTTCGGTAATAAAGACGTTGCATTTGTGTTTCATTCATCAATGCACACACGTTTAATTCCTTTAAACATCAATTGAGTTTGAAGTCTATCTACTACACGAGGGTCATTAAGGCAGCGTGTCACCTGTCCACCACCTGTCAAGAATACTTTTAATACCTGAAATGAGGTATTAAATAAACTCTCAGTTTATACACTGAGAGATATACACCTCTCAGTGTATATACACTGAGAGATATACACCTCTCAGTGTATATATCGTGTGTTTATCTTCACAGAGATGTCGTGAGTGGAAAGTTGGCTATGAACCTTATCTGCCTCACCATTCTTTCTTATGATCTTATGTAATGGACGTGATTTACGTTTTTTCCTGTACCATACCTTACCCTATAACCCTCTCCTGTTTCTACTGACTTTCCCTTAACCCCTGACCCTTTCTTGATCTCTTCGATTCGTAGACACACACAAAAACTACCGTGACAGCTTCCCCTCCTTAGCTTCAGGAAAGACGTCTCTGAAGCTTCAGTAGCTGTTGAACCAGAGTGGAATGACTGGTGATATCCTCATCACCCTACTGAAGTCTCCCACTTCAGGCTGACACATTTCATTACTTCATGTGTGAAACATCTCTGATGGGACCATAGTTTAGTGGAGCACACCGGGTGTACCCACTATGTAACAATAGAGCATCACACACTACGTGTCTTCCCACTACGTAGCCCGGATAGCTCAGTCGGTAGAGCATTAGGCTTTTAACCTAAGGGTCCAGGGTTCGAGTCCCTGTTCGGGCGTGAGTTTTGGTGACCCCGTGGCCTGACTGGCAAAGCTCTCGCTTCACACACGGAGGGCCCGGGTTCGATTCCCGGCGGGTGGAAACATTTCGATGCGTTTCCTTACACCTGTTGTCCTGCTCACCTAGCAGCAAATAGGTACCTGGGTGTTAGTCGACTGGTGTGGGTCGCATCCTGGGGGACTAGATTGAGGACCCCAATGGAAATAGGACAGACAGTCCTCGATGACGCACTGACTTCCTTGGGTTATCCTGGGTGGCTAACCCTCCGGGGTTAAAAATCCGAACGAAATTTTATCTAGAATTCCTGTTATACTGTGTAGATACTAATAATTAATCACAATTTTAACCTAATTTGCTCTCTAAAATGCCTCTAGACATGTCTCTAGACATGTCTCTAGACATGTCTCTAGACATGTCTCTAGACATTTCGCAAGATTATCACTTATCCCTCACACTGCGGGTATACCCGCTGTATAACACTGCGGGTATACCCGCTGTATAACACTGCGGGTATACCCGCTGTATAACACTGTGGATACACCCGCTGTATAACACTGCGGGTATACCCGCTGTATAACACTGTGGATACACCTGCTGTATAACACTGCGGATACACCCGCTGTATAACACTGTGGATACACCCGCTGTATAACACTGTGGATACACCCGCTGTATTACACTGTGGATATACCCGCTGTATTACACTGCAGATATACCCGCTGTATTACACTGCGGGTATACCGGTTGTATTTCACTGCGGGTATACCCGTTGTATAACACTGGGTATACCCGCTGTATTACACTGTGGATACACCCGCTGTATAACACTGCGGGTATACCCGCTGTATAACACTGTGGATACACCCGCTGTATAACACTGTGGATACACCCGCTGTATAACACTGTGGATACACCCGCTGTATAACACTGTGGATACACCCGCTGTATAACACTGTGGATACACCCGCTGTATAACACTGTGGATACACCCGCTGTATAACACTGTGGATACACCGCTGTATAACACTGTGGATACACCCGCTGTATAACACTGTGGATACACCCGCTGTATAACACTGTGGATACACCCGCTGTATAACACTGTGGATACACCCGCTGTATAACACTGTGGATACACCCGCTGTATAACACTGTGGATACACCCGCTGTATAACACTGTGGATATACCCGCTGTATTACACTGCGGGTATACCCGTTGTATTTCACTGCGGGTATACCCATTGTATAACACTGGGTATACCCGCTGTATTACACTGCGGGTATACTCGTTGTATAACACTGCGTATACACCCGCTGTATAACACAGCGGATACACCCGGTGTATAACACAGCGGATACACCCGCTGTATAACACTGTGAATACACCCGCTGTATAACACAGCGGATACACCCGCTGTATAACACAGCGGATACACCCGCTGTATAACACAGCGGATACACCCGCTGTATAACAAAATAAGACAGAGAATGCCACACACACTGCGGGAGTACCAATCGTATTAAATAATGCCAGAAAAAAATACTCCATACATTCTCTCCTGACGCTGCAAGAGACGAAGGATTGATAAAGTGTCTGTGAAGTTGACCATTATCTCCAGACTGTGTGAGGTGGTTATGGAAGTTACCTGTAATTGAGGGTGATTGATCTGATGCTTAAGATGCAGTGGAGCGAAATTCGCAGCATCCAGAAGGAGATAACTCCTCCAGCGATCCAATCCGGATACAGCAAACCACTACGCTCCTGCCGGATACAGCGACTGGGTTTTGGATACAGTTGCCGCAACGGGGTGCAAATTTAGAGTTAAAATTTAATTCGTGTTAAGCGCTGAACCCATGGTGGTCGTTCAGCGCGAGGCGCGGTGGAGGCTCGGTCCTCCGTGCTGAGCCCGGAGTAAAAGACGGAGGTGAAGCGTTGAAGGATTGAGGAAGGGAGTGGGCGAGTAGCGATTGACAGGCGAGGATTGAGTGGGCGTGGTCGAGTCTTGAGTGGGCGTGGTCGAGACTTGAGTGGGCGTGGTCGAGACTTGAGTGGGCGTGGTCGAATCTTGAGTGGGAGTAGTGGGGTCTTGAGTGGGCATGATCAAACTATGGCGTGGGCGTGGTCAAACTTCTCAGTGGGCGTGGGCGTGTCTTGAGTGGGCGTGGTCGAGTCCTGAGTGGGCGTGGTCGAGTCCTGAGTGGGCGTGGTCACAACAAACAGCCTTGATGGGACATGTTGCCAGACATTCTCTCAGCTGGAAGGTCTTAAGGCGCTTTCTGGCCTTACTGGTATAATAATAATAATAATAATAATAATAATAATAATAATAATAATAATAATAATAATAATAATAATAATAATAATAATAATATACTTTATTGCGAACTTGGCCATGGTATTGTGATTTCTTTATCTTCATTGCGATAGCTCTTTGTCTCTTCAGCTACGATACTCGCCACAAGGAGTCAATGTATTGGCAATTAATATTGAGAGGCTTCGGTTCGTAGCGAGCCATTATCAGGTAATGAATTAGAAAAAAAATGGAGGAGAAAGCTAGAAGACTGGTCAAGTGAGTAGACAGTCGAGGTCAGGTGAGTAGAGAGGCGAGGTCAAGTGAATGGACAGTCGAGGTCAAGTGAGTAGACAGTCGAGGTCGAGTGAGTAGAGAGGCGAGGTCGAGTGAGTAGACAGGAGAGGTCGAGTGAGATGATTAGAAAGCCACAAAGTTAAGCCAAGCCACAGACGTTCTAAAGGTTTTTCAGTAATTTGCGGGTTAGTTGTGAATTGTTGTTATTTGTGGTATTGTGGGTTAATTGTGTATTGTTCTAGCTATGGTATTGTGGGTTAGTTATGTATTGTTACAGCTATGGTATTGTGAGTCAGTTGTGAATTGTCCCTGCTATAGTACTGTGAGTTGTGAATTGTTCTAGCTATTGTGGGTTAGTTGTGAATTGTATCATCTATGGTACTCTGGGCTAAATTCTTCCACAGGGTCGGTCTCGGCTGTACAAAGCAGAGTAACATCTCCGTACCAAAAGGTAAATATTGCGCCTCGCGAAGCCACACCCAAAATAGGCGAAAATTCCACTGATAGGGTCAGTGGAAGAGCTATCCCAGCTCTGAAGACCATATTTATCCAATCTGCAGACTTATCCAGGCCGTGAATAATAGATTTATCCAAACTTTGTGTGGTATATTTATCCATGGATTGTAAGGTAGTTGTTTTTGTTAGGTTTAAAGCCTATCTACTGTGCGAGGGTTGTTAAGGTCGCATGTCACCGGTCACGGGTGTTTTATTCATTAAATATGTATATTTAAGTATTTAAGTCAACTTTCAGTGAATAGGCAGTGAAAAGTGTACATCTCTCAGTGTATATACTCTGTGTAGCGTAAACCAACCCGTGCATGTGACACAGACACACACAGGGATGTCAGGAAGTAGTTCTTCAGTCATAGAGTTGTCAGGAAGTGGAACAGTCTGGAGAGTGATGCAGTGGAGGCAGGATAAAGCTAATGGAGAAGGGAGAGAGTGGACCTAGTAACGACCAGCGAAGAGGCGCCATGACTCAACCCCTGCAACCACAATTAGGTGAGTACACACACACATATGTGAATGACATGACGGACGGAATAGACTCAGAAGTGTCTCTGTTCGCAGATGATGTGAAATTAATGAGGAGAATCACATCGTATGAAGACCAAGCAGGACTTCAAAGAGACCTGGACAAGCTTGACATCTGGCCTAGCAACTGGCTTCTCAAATTTAACCCCACCAAATGCAAAGTCATGAGGATCGGAGAAGGGCAAAGAAGACCGCTGACAGAGTACAGGCTAGGTGGACAAAGGCTACAAACCTCATCAAAGGAAAAAGACCTTGGGGTGAGTATAACGACAAGCACGTCTCCGGAAACACACATCAACCAGATAACCGCGGCAGCATATGGGCGACTGGCAAACCTAAGATTAGCGTTCCGTTACCTTAACAAGGAATCGTTCAAGACACTGTACACCGTTTACGTCAGGCCCATACTAGAATATGCAGCACCAGTCTGGAACCCACACCTGGTCAAGCACGTCAAGAAATTAGAGAAAGTGCAAAGGTTTGCGACAAGGCTAGTCCATAGCTCAGGGGAATGCCATATGAAGAAAGGTTGAGGGAAATAGGACTAAAAACACTGGAGGACAGAAGGGTTAGAGGAGACATGATAACGACATACAAAATACTGCAGGGATTCGACAAGGTAGATAGTGACAGGATGTTCCAGAGAGGGAACACAGAAACAAGGGGACACAACTGGAAGCTGAAGACTCAGATGAGTCAAAGGGATGTTAGGAAGCATTTCTTCAGCCACAGAGTAGTCAGGAAGTGGAATAGTCTAGAAAAAGATATAGTGGAGGCAGGAACCATACATAGTTTTAAGACGAGGTATGATAAAGCTCATGGAGCAGGGAGAGCAGAGACCCAGTAGCGGACAGCGAAGAGGCGGGGCCAGGAGCTGAGTCTCGACCCCTGCAACCACAATTAGGTGAGTACAATTAGGTGAGTACACACACACACATACACACACACACACACACACACACACACACTTCACAGCTATGGTAAGAGAGAGATTGAGGTATCTTAGGGTACATTGCTAACAGCATGTGAAGGGAAGAGAAGGGGACGAGGTAAGTGATCAATATAAGGGGAGAAAGTAACGTGAGGGGAGAGAGAGAGAGAGAGGGAGGGAGAGAGAGAAGGGGAGGGGGAGAGAGAGAGAAGCTTGAGAGAAGAATAGAGCAAGGTCTTAGTGGAGTGCAGAGTACACTCTACAACGAGGACGCTTTGTTACTGGTGAAGGGCTCTCAATCCAAGGAACCGAGGCTACCCAACTCTTCCTCGGATCAAGCCTGACGATTTATATGACTCCTCAGGGTTTACCTACTCCCCATTTATATAATAATAAAATTAATATAACTATTCAAACATAGATATCACTATTTGTGGGAGGTTTATTCCATTCCATATTCAATAATGGTATGGAATTTACAGGAGAGACAGAAGTGGATGACGCCTAAACCCAAGTGGGTTAAGGCGTGGTTCCCAGGAGCCAAGCTAAATGTCCCGGGTTCGATTCACGGCTGATCGCAGTATTGTTAGTTGCTTAAAACCACTTTCAGCAGGATTCGAACCTGCACACTATCCATCAAAGTCGACAGTACTATCGCCACATAAGAGGTTAATGAAGGTCGGAAACACAGAGTCGAAACGTGGCAGTAAAATAATGGAAATGAGACATAAACGATGTTAAACGAGACGAGGAAGGAAACATTTATTATTTACACTTTAAGAGGTGCTAAAGGCGTTAAGCCAAGGTTTCCTGCGTTGAACCTACAAGCTGGTTAAGCCAAGGTTTGCTGCGTTGAACCTACAAGCTGGTTAAGCCAAGGTTTGCTGCGTTGAACCTACAAGCTGGTTAAGCCAAGGCTTCCAGCGTTGAACCTACAAGCTGGTTAAGCCAAGGTTTCCTGCGTTGAACCTACAAGCTGGTTAAGCCAAGGCTTCCTGCGTTGAACCTACAAGCTGGTTAAGCCAAGGTTTCCTGCGTTGAACCTACAAGCTGGTTAAGCCAAGGCTTCCAGCGTTGAACCTACAAGCTGGTTAAGCCAAGGTTTCCTGCGTTGAACCTACAAGCTGGTTAAGCCAAGGTTTCCTGCGTTGAACCTACAAGCTGGTTAAGCCAAGGTTTCCTGCGTTGAACCTACAAGCTGGTTAAGCCAAGGCTTCCTGCGTTGAACCTACAAGCTGGTTAAGCCAAGGCTTCCAGCGTTGAACCTACAAGCTGGTTAAGCCAAGGTTTCCTGCGTTGAACCTACAAGCTGGTTAAGCCAAGGCTTCCTGCGTTGAACCTACAAGCTGGTTAAGCCTAGGTTTCCTACGTTGAACCTACAAGCTGGGAGATGTTATCCTCCTCTGGTTCAACTACTGACTGCCAGCTACGTGTTTTGTTGATTTTGTCTGGCTGTGAATTGCAATGGTAAGTGTGCTCTTTCACAAGCTAAATACTGTTCTAATGTCTCAGCTCATTCACAGACTCTGAGCTCATATTGTTAGTCAGCAATTAGCTGTTATCCAATCACTCTTCATTTGCAGGCTAAGAGCTGTTATCCTACCTCAGCTCATTTACATATCAAAACCCTTCAAAAATATTATTTTATATTGTTTACAACCCATCAACAATAGTTAAGAAATGTATATATTTTATTTTATTTTATTAACACATCGGCCGATTCCCACCAAGGCAGGGTGGCCCGAAAAAGAAAAACTTTCATCATCATTCACTCCATCACTGTCTTGTCAGAGGGGTGCTTTACACTACAGTTATAAAACTGCAACATTAACACCCCTCCTTCAGAGTGCAGACTCTGTACTTCCCATCTCCAGGACTCAAGTCCGGCCTGCCGGTTTCCCTGAATCCCTTCATAAATGTTACTTTGCTCACACTCCAACAGCACGTCAAGTATTAAAAACCATTTGCCTCCATTCACTCCTATCAAATACGCTCACGCATGCTTGCTGGAAGTCCAAGCCCCTCGCACACAAAACCTCCTTTACCCCCTCCCTCCAACCTTTCCTAGGCCGACCCCTACCCCGCCTTCCCTCCACTACAGATTTATACACTCTCTCAGTCATTCTATTTCGTTCCATTCTCTCTACATGTCCGAACCACCTCAACAACCCCTCCTCAGCCCTCTGGATAATAGTTTTGGTAATCCCGCACCTCCTCCTAATTTCCAAACTCTGAATTATCTTCATTATATTCACACCACACATTGACCTCAGACATGACATCTCCACTGCCTCCAGCCTTCTCCTCGTTGCAACATTCATCACCCATGCTTCACACCCATATAAGAGTGTTGGTATAACTATACTCTCATACATTCCCCTCTTTACTTCCATGGACAATGTTCTTTGTCTCCACAGACACCGAAGTGCACCACTCACCCTTTTCCCCTCATCAATTCTATGATTCACCTCATCCTTCATAGACCCATCTGCTGACATGTCCACTCCTAAATATCTGAATACATTCACCTCCTCCATACTCTCTCCCTCCAATCTGATATCCAATCTTTCGTCACCTAATCTTTTTGTTATCCTCATCACCTTACTCTTTCCTATATTCACTTTCAATTTTCTTCTTTTACATACCCTACCAAATTCATCCACCAACCTCTGCAACTTCTCTTCAGAATCTCCCAAAAGCACAGTGTCATCAGCAAAAAGCAACTGTGACAACTCCCACTTTGTATTTGATTCTTTATCTTTTAACCCCACACCTCTTGCCAAGACCCTCGCATTCACTTCTCTTACAACCCCATCTATAAATATATTGAACAACCACGGTGACATCACACATCCTTGTCTAAGGCCTACTTTTACTGGGAAATAATCTCCCTCTCTCCTACACACTCTAACCGTAGCCTCACTATCCTCATAAAAACACTTCACTGTTTTCAGTAACCTACCTTCTATTCCATATACCTGCAACATCTGCCGCATTGCCCCCTATCCACCCTATCATACGCCTTTTCCTAATCCATAAATGCCACAAAAACCTCTTTACCCTTATCTAAATGCTGTTCACCTATATGTTTCACTGTAAACACTTGGTCTACACACCCCCTACCTTTCCTAAAGCCTCCTTGTTCATCTGCTATCCTGCTCTCTGTCTTACTCTTAATTCTTTCAATAATAACTCTACCATACACTTTACCAGGTATACTCAACAGACTTATTCCCCTATAATTTTTGCACTCTCTTTTATCCCCCTTTGCCTTTATACAAAGGAACAATACACGCTCTCTGCCAGTCCCTAGGTACCTTACCCTCTTCCATACATTTATTAAATAATAGCACCAACCATGGTGACATTACACATCCCTGTATAAGACCTAATTTTACCGGGAAGTAATCTCCCTCTCTCCTACACACCCTAACCTGAGCCTCACTATCCTCATAAAAACTCTTTACAGCCTTCAGTAACTTACTACCTATTCCATACACTTGCAACATTTGCCACATTGCTCCCCTATCCACTCTATCATTTGCCTTTTCTAAATCCATAAATGCAATGAAAACTTCCCTACCTTTATCTAAATACTGTTCACATATATGCTTCAATGTAAACACTTGATCTACACATCCCCTACACACTCTAAAGCCTCCTTGCTCATTTTGCAATCCTACTTTATGTCTTACCTCTAATTGTTTCAATAATAACCCTACCGTACACTTTACCTGGTATACTCAGTAAACTTATTCCCCAATAATTCTAACAATCTCTTTTATCCCCCTTCCCTTTATATAAAGAAACTATAAATGCTCTCTGCCAATCCCTAGGTACCTTCCCCTCTTTCATACATTTATTAAACAACAATACCAACCACTCCAACACTATATCCCCCCCTGCTTTTAACATTTCTGTCATTATCCCGTCAGTTCCAGCTGCTTTACCCCCTTTCATTCTACGTAATGCCACATGCATCTCCCCCACACTCACATTCTGCTCTTCTTCACTCCTAAACGATGTTGTACCTCCCTGGTCAGTGCATGGAATTACCGCCTCCCTTTTTTCATTGACATTTAAAAGTTCCTCAAAATATTCCTGCCATCTACCCAATACCTCCAGCTCCCCATCTACTAACTCCCCTACTCTGTTTTTAACTGACAAATCCATTCGTTCCCTAGGCTTTCTTACCTTGTTTATCTCGCTCCAAAACTTTTTCTTGTTTTCACCAAAAAGTCTTGAATGAGCCTCTCCCATTCTTTCATCTGCTCTTCTTTTGCACTCTCTCACCACTCTCTTCACCTTTCTTTTACTCTCCATATACTCTGCTCTTCTATTAACACTTCTGTTTTGTAAAAACCTCTCATAAGCTACCTTTTTCTCTTTTATCACACCCTTTACTTCTTCATTCCACCACTCACTCCTCTTTCCTCCTGCACCCACCCTCCTATAGCCACAAACTTCTGCCCCACATTCTAATACTGCATTTTTAAAACTATCCCAACTCTCTTCAACCCCCCTCCCCACTACTCCTACTTGCACTAGCCCACCTTTCTGCCAATAGTTGCTTATATCTCACCCTAACTTCCTCCTCCCTTAGTTTATACACTTTTACCTCTCTCTTACTTGCTGTTGCCATTTTCTTTTTGTCCCATCTACCTTTTACTCTAACTGTAGCTACAACTAAATAATGATCCGATATATCTGTTGCCCCTCTATAAACATGTACATATTGAAGCCTACCCATCAACCTTTAATCCACCAATACATAATCTAACAAACTACTTTCATTACGTGCTATATACTTATTTATCCTCTTTTTCATAAAATATGTATTACTTATTACCAAACCTCTTTTTACACATAGCTCAATTAACGGTTCCCCATTTACATTTACCCCTGGCACCCCAAATTTACCTACTACTCCATCCACAACATTTTTACCAACTTTAGCATTAAGATCCCCAACCACAATTACTCTCTCACTTGGTTCAAAACTCCCCACACACTCACTCAACATTTCCCAAAAGCTCTCTCTCTCCTCTACACTTCTCTCTTCTCCAGGTGCATAAACACTTACTATAACCCACTTTTCACATCCAACCTTTATTTTACTCCACATAATCCTTGAATTTATACATTTATATTCCTTCTTTACCTGCCATAACTGCTTATTCAACATTATTGCCACTCCTTCTTTAGCTCTAACTCTATTTGAAACCCCTGACATAATAACATATATTTCTCCCCACTGAAACTCTCCTACCCCCTTCAGCTTTGTTTCACTTAAAGCCAGGACATCCAGCTTCTTTTCATTCATAACATCTACAATCATCTCTTTCTTATCATTCGCACAACATCCACGCACATTCAAACATCCCACTTTGACGGTTTTCTTCTTTTCTTTTTAGTAAATCTATACAGGAAAAGGGGTTACTAGCCCATTGTTCCCGGCATTTTAGTTGACTTTTTATATATATATATATATATATATATATATATATATATATATATATATATATATATATATATATATATATATAAAGTCACTGATGACTGAGCGTCTTGTGGCGTAATGGCTGTCTTGCATCCGTATTTCGACATCACTCCCACAGCGAATGGAACCTGCAATTACCGAACCGAAATTTCCCCTCCCAAACTATGACGCAATCTCCCTCCCTCCGAACTATGATTATATCTGATGTAGAAATGACCTCAGTTCGTAATTATTCCTGCCTCATTTACGGTCCCAGACCCAATTACTACTCTCCATATAATAATTTACTTCAAACGTGACAAGAAAAATTATTAGTGCGATTATTATGGAGTTGTTTTTCCTGTCGTTATTTGCTGTTATGTCTATTATTTCAAATTATCTTTTCACACAATAATAATAAAACTAATAATAATAATAATAATGATAATAATAATAACAATAATAATAATAATTATTATTATTATTTTTGTTGTTATCATTATTATTATTATTATTATTATTATTATTATTATTATTATTATTATTATTATTATTATTATTAATTATTAGTAATAGTATTATTAATAGTAGTTGTAGTATAATTATTATTGTAGTTATTATTATTATTACCACGAGGTCATACAGCTCCTGGGGTATGGGAGGTAATTAGGTTTGACCCAAGGGAGGACAGAATCAACCTAATTCCTTGGATCAAGAGCCCCTCACCGCCATCAAGGTGCACCTCCCTCGAGGGGCTGTTTCTAAGTGCGCAAATTATTTTCCATTATTTATCGCTCAAGTAATTAATGTAATTAAAATGTTAGTAGTTTTACCACATAATTACCTTCATATTTTCGTTTAATTAGTTAAATAATTAACAAATTTCCCGTCTTAAATGTTATTTTTGTCTGTGAATTATATTTAAAATAATTAGTAATGTAATTGGTAATGTAATTAGTAATGTAATTGCCGTGATCAGTGTAATTTATATATTACATTTACGACCGTAAGTCATGTGGGAATGGTAGGTTGGTTAATGGGGTTTAAAGTCTATCTACTACACCATTAAGGCTGCATGTCACCTGTTCACCACCAGTCAAGAATACTTTAATACCTGGAACTGGGATTAAGGTAAACTCTCTGTGTATATACACTGAGATACACACCTCTCTGTGTATATACACTGAGATACACATACCTCTCTGTGTATATACACTGAGAGATACACACCTCTCTGTGTATATACACTGAGAGAAACACACCTCTCTGTTTATATACACTGAGATATACATACCTCTTTGTGTATATACACTGAGAGACACACCTCTCTGTGTATATACACTGAGAGATACATACCTCTCTGTGTATATACACTGAGATATACATACCTCTCAGTGTATATACACTGAGATACATACCTCTCTGTGTATATACACTAAGAGATACACACTTATCGGTACATACACACATATACATATCCCTTGGTGTTTATACACAGATTCCTACCTTTCAGTGTACTATATTTACTGAGAAATACACACCTCTCGAAGTGTGTATTTTCCAGGTGTGTATGATCATTATATCATACACACCTGATATATAGTTCTACTGTCTCCAATTATGTCCTAGAATTTGTATTGATAAATCCACTGGAGGGCGAAACGTCTACTATAAAGATACCCAGATGTTGCACTTGTGTCTAAATTTCACCAGATTGGTCGGCTGCTCCCTATAAACCTATTGTCAGAGTGCAAAACGTTTAACAAACTTCTGTTTCGCTTTCAAATGACAGGACGACAGTATCAACCAGGTTCTTTGCCGTCAACCCACATGAGAGGAACGACAGTATACCTCACTGGCTGTCTGCTGTCTACAGTGGTATGGTGACCTAGTCTATTCCTGACTTTCATTTTTCATATCTAGATCTGGCAGTCACCTCCCCTCTACACCTGTCTCCACCCATACACCCACACCCACTGCCACACACCCACACTAGCCGCCCATATACCCATACCCACCTCCACACACCTACGCTAGCCGCCCATATACCCACACCCGCCGCCCACACACCCAAACTAGCCTCCCATACACCCACACTCACACCAGCCGTCCATATACATGCACCTATCGCCTACACCTACACTAGTCACCTATACACCCATACCCACCGCTCACATACCCACACTAGCCGCCCACATACCCACACCCACCGCCCACACACCCACCGCTCACACACCCACACCCACCGCCCACACACCCACACCCACCGCCCACACACCCACACAAACCGCCCACACACCCACACCCATCGCCCACACACACCACACACACCGCCCACACACCCACACCCACCACCCACACACCCACCGCCCACACACCCACACCCACGCCCACACACCCACACCCACCGCCCACACACCCACACCCACCGCCCACACACCCACACCCACCGCCCACACAACCACACCCACCGCCCACACACCAACACCCACCGCCCACACACTCACACCCACCGCCCACACACCCACACCCACCGCCCACACACCCACACCCACCGCCCACACACCCACACCCACCGCCCACACACCCACACCCACCGCCCACACACCCACACCCACCGCTCACACACCCACACCCACCGCCCACGCAACCACACCCACCGCCCACACACCAACACCCACCGCCCACACACTCACACCCACCGCCCACACACCCACACCCACCGCCCACACACCCACACCCACCGCCCACACAAACACACCCAACGCCCACACACCACACCCACCGCCACACACCCACACCACACCCACCGCCCACACACCTCACACCCACGCCACCACCACACCAGCCACACACCAACCTACGTCCACACACCAACCACGCTCAACACTCACTACCCTACCTCATACATTCAGCCACAACCACACTCTACTACGTCATACACCACTCCCAACTATATCATTACTGCTCATAACCACTTCACGCCAACCCAACCACGCCACACACACACTCAGCTCCACCCCACACCCACTGCCACTTAAAGACTGGAAAGCAAGTGATTTTTTTTACTTGTCTGTCTTGAAGAGCCGTTCACCTCACACAAAAACTGGTCACCAGTGTGTGTGTGTGTGTGTGTGTGTGTGTGTGTGTGTGTGTGTGTGTGTGTGTGTGTGTGTGTGTTTGTGTGTGTGTGTGTGTGTGTTTGTGTGTGTGTGTGTGTGTTTGTGTGTGTGTGTGTGTGTGTGTGTGTGTGTGTGTGTGTTGTGTGTGTGTGTGTGTGTGTGTGTGTGTGTGTGTGTGTGTTGTGTGTGTGTGTGTGTGTGTGTGTGTGTGTGTGTTTGTGTGTGTGTGTGTGTGTGTTGTGTGTGTGTGTGTGTGTGTGTGGTGTGTGTAGTGTGTGCTGTGGTGTAAGGTGTGTGTTGGTGTGTGTGCAATCAAGTGTGCAGACATAAGGGCAAGCGTAACACAGTGCCTGACAACTAAAACACGCTCTTCAGGTGAGATAGAAAAAAATCTACCAGTAGCAAAGAATAACGCAAAATGGTATACACAAACACGCGCGCGCATAGCGCATTACGGGAGCCACGCTCTTAGCGTTAGCAAGATTGAAGATCGTAAGAAGAAAGAAAGAAAAGG
>WNWK01003055.1:0-50146 GCA_009830355.1 Cherax destructor
GTACACCCACACTTTTTTTTTTCAATACGTCGGTCATCTCCCACCGAGACAGGGTGACCCAAAAAGAATGAAAATCCCAAAATGAAAATACTTTCATCATCATTCAACACTTTCACCTCATTCAGAAACGACAGTTATTAGTCCCTCCAAACTCCCAATATCCCAAACCCTCCTTTAAAGTGTAGGCATTGTACTTCCCATTTCCAGGACTCAAGTCCAGCTAACCGGTTTCCTGAATCCCTTCACAAAATATTACCCTGCTCACACTTCAACAGCTTGTCAGGTACCAAAACCATTCATCTCCATTCACTCCTATCTAACACGCTCATGCATGCTTGCTGGAAATCGAAGCCCTCACCCACAAAACCTCCTTTACCCCCTCCCTCCAACCTTTTCGAGGACGACAACTACCCCGCCTATCATTCCCTACAGATTTATACACTCTCCAAGTCATTCTACTTTGATCCATTCTCTCTAAATGACCAACCCACCTCAACAACCCCTCTTCACCCCTCTGACTAATACTTTTAGTAACGCCACACCTCCTCCTAATTTCTGCACTCCGAATTCTCTACATAATATTTACACCACACATTGCCCTTAGACAGGACATCTCCATTGCCTCCAGCAGCCTCCTCGCTGCAGCATTTACAACCCAAGCTTCACACCCATATAAAAGTGTTGGTACCACTATACTTTCATACATTCCCTTCTTTGCCTCCATAGATAACATTTTTTGTCTCCACAGATACCTCAACGCACCACTCACCTTTTTTTCCTTCATCAATTCTATGGTTAACCTTATCCTTGATAAACCCATCCACTGACAAGTCAACTTCCAAATATCTGAAAACATTCACTTCTTCCATAATCCTCACTCCAATGTGATATCCAATTTTTCTTTATATAAATCATTTGATATCCTCATCACCTTACTCTTATCTATGTTCACTTTAAACTTTCTAGCTTTACACACCCTCCCAAACTCATCCACTAACCTTGCAACTTTTCTTTAGAATCTCCCATAAGCACAGTATCATCAGCAAAAAGTAACTGTCAACTCCCATTTTGCATTTGATTCCCCATAATTTAATCCCACCCTCTCCCCAACACCCTAGCATTTACTTCTTTTACAACCCCATCTAAAAAATTTTAAACAACCATGGTGACATTACACATCCTGTCTAAGACCTACTTTTACTGGGAAGTAATCTCCTCTCTCGTACACACCCTAACCTGAGCCTCACTATCCTCATAAAAACTCTTTACAGCATTTGTAACTTACTACCTATTCCATACACTTGCAACATTTGCCACGTTGCTCCCCTATCCACTCTACCATTTGCCTTTTCTAAATCCATAAATGTGATAAAAACTTCCCTGCCTTTATCTAAATACTGTTCACATATATGCTTCAATGTAAACACTTGATCTACACATCCCCATACCCACTCTAAAGTTAGCAAGCATTTGAGATTAAACTGCATGTTAAAAACTGTATAAAATACCAACCATGGAGCTGAACTCTTTTCCAGGCTGAGGGACTGACCACCTCAAAAACTATGTCTTCAAGGTTGATGGACTCATTACATCACCTTTACTTTGCTACTACACCAGCTGCCTCTGGATTGAACTGAAGAAGCCTACTGTGTAGGAGAAACCTTTCAACCATAAAGATACCCAAATGTTGCACATGTGAATTACTCAATAAGATTAAACTGACTCACCAAGTGGTCCAACTGGCTTTTTATTAAATGCTCCTTTGCTGTGTGCACTATCAATAGCAGCCAGAAGCTGTGGCACCCACTGGCCATATACAGTTGACTTGTTGCTTTTTAAACCTTTAAGTTCTTTCTCTAGTGCTTCTGTAATAAAGAACAATAACTAGGATGAGATAAAGCACATGGTATTGTACTTGTTAAAAGTAACTCATAATTTTTTTTTATATTTTTACATTTTATAGTCTGCACTCTAAACAAAGGTGAAGACATTGCAACCTGGAGGGCCATCTGAACCGTTATGTCAGCACACTTCTCATAACACACAAATTGAATGAACTATGGTGAATAACTTTACTTTTTTTTTTTTTATCAACCTACCTCGGTGGAAGACGGCCAGTGATAAAAAAAAAAATACAGTGTACCCCTGAGTTTCGACCACCTCAAAACTCGAACAATTATGTAAGTGTAATATTGTAAGTGTTTTTGTAAGTATATTTTTGGAGGTCTGAAACGGACTAACCTACTTTACATTATTCCTTATGGGAACAAATTCGTTCGGTAATGGCACTTGAACAGCCTTCTGGAATGAATTATGGCCGAAACTCGGGGGTCCACTGTACTCTTATCTGGAAATAGGTGGTCCTGGCGTGAGCAAAAAAAATCTGTGATAAGCTGCCTAATGTATACTACACCCATCAGCAACAGCAGGCTTTTATAATACAAAACATTAAGGGAGGAGGGGGGGGGGAAACAGGAGGCCAGAAATAAAGTGGAGGCAAGTTTAATGATGTCTCATCTTAATAACAAACTCTCCCCCCCTCCCCTCTAACCCCTATTCTCATCCTTCCAGACAATAGTTTCAATGCAGATACTAACGACAACGTAGTTTGATGGCTATCTGCTCCTGACGAATGGTTTCCAGACAATTTTCTTTTATGTTGAGAGTGTTCTGAATGTTGACAAAATGAGTTTCTTCTGTATTTTTACTATGCTCCAAGACATCTAATTCATTTTCAAAAGCTTTCATCTTTTCCTCCCATAGTGGCAGCTCTGCATTATACACAGTCCATGCACTGCAAAAAATTAAAAATAATTATACATAATAACTGGAAATTTCCATGCGTGTCGTAAGAGGCGATTAAAATGCCGGGAGCAAGGGGCTAGTAACCCCTTCTTCTGTGTATATTACTAATTGTAAAAGGAGAAACTTTCGTTTTTCCTTTTGGGCCACCCCGCCTTGGTGGGAAACGGCCGACGTGTTGAAAGATGAAAGAAGAAGAACTGGAAATTTATAGATAGTAGGTTGGTAGATAGCAACCACCCAGGGATGTATACTACCGTCCTACCAAGTGAATGTAAAACGAAAGTATGTAATTGTTTTACATGATGGTAGGATTGTTTTTTTTTTTCTGTCTCAAACATGCAAGATTTCATGTACGTCTTGCTACTTCTACTTACCACCCAGGGAGGTACTTCCGTCCTACCAAGTGAATGTAAAACGAAAGCCTGTAATTGTTTTACATGATGGTAGGGTTTTTTTTTTTGTCTCAAACATGCAAGTTTTCATGTACGTCTTGCTACTTCTACTTACACTTAGGTCACACTACACATGCATGTACAAGCATATATATACACACACCTCTCTGGGTTTTCTATTTTCTTACTAGTTCTTGTTCATTTCCTCTTATCTCCATGGGGAAGTGGAACAGAATTCTTCCACCGTAAGCCATGTGTGTCTTAAGAGACAACTAAAATGCGAGGAGCAAGGGGCTAGTAACCCCTTCTCCTGAATATACAGTAGACCCTCATTTAGCACGACTTTATGTTGCGCGTTTTGGGTATTACGCGATTGAAGAATTGCGGCACATTTTTATCTAACATGACGTAAACCTTATATTACGCGATTCGCTGGAGGGGAAAATTTTTGAGCCCGCGGTCGCCTGCAGTAGGTTAAACCATTGAGTCAGTGGGGGTCCTACTAAGGGTGGCTATGAGCCACAACAAGTGTTTAATGCTGACGAGACAAGTGTTTTCTGGAAGAAAATGCCAACATGAACTTATATCAGTCAGCAAGAAAAAAGTGCACCAGGCTTCAAGACAGCAAAGGATCGCTTCACCTTGCTTCTTTTGGGTAATGCATCAGGTGATTTCAAGTGTAAGCCCATGGTTATTTACCGCTGTAAGAATCCTCATGCTTTGAGGAAAAGGGAATTTGTTTTTCCTTCGCACAAACTAAGTTTATTCAGGTATACAGAGATAGTTACATTGATTATCATACATAGCAGCATATGTGTAGAGAACCTAGGATAACCCAAAGTGTTATCCTAGAGAACCTAGGATAACCCAAAGTGTTATCCTAGAGAACCTAGGATAACCCAAAGTGTTATCCTAGAGAACCTAGGATAACCCAAAGTGTTATCCTAGAGAACCTAGGATAACCCAAAGTGTTATCCTAGAGAACCTAGGATAACCCAAAGTGTTATCCTAGAGAACCTAGGATAACCCAAAGTGTTATCCTAGAGAACCTAGGATAACCCAAAGTGTTATCCTAGAGAACCTAGGATAACCCAAAGTGTTATCCTAGAGAACCTAGGATAACCCAAAGTGTTATCCTAGAGAACCTAGGATAACCCAAAGTGTTATCCTAGAGAACCTAGGATAACCCAAAGTGTTATCCTAGAGAACCTAGGATAACCCAAAGTTTGGGTTATCCTAGGTTCTCTACACATATGCTGCTATGTATGATAATCTTTGTAACTGTATCTGTGTATACCTGAATAAACTTATAGTTTGCAGGAAGAAAAAGCAACCATTCCCTCAAGCGGCCGGTGCTAATGTTGTGGAACAGCTGGGAGACCACCCGCCTTCCCATGCTACCCCTCCCCAACAACACCCTACCATCCCAGCATTCGTACGTATTCCATACGCGTCAAGCCAGCTGTGTTTGTCAAGAATAAGAGTGAATTGTGTTTTGATCTTTAAATTACTATATCTTGTATCTGCCAAGCAATCATGTCACCCAGTAGGCATACAAGTGTTGCTCAAAGTGGCAAGAAAATGTTTAAGCATTTATTAAGTCTTAGAACTAACGAAGAAAAGATATTAGACAAGACATAACCTGTGGCTGTAATGAAGTGTTACTTTGTACACACAAAAGATGTAAACATAAGTTTGTGTGACTAACTTACTGAATGACTTGACTGACTGACTTACTGAATGACTTGACTGACTTACTGAATGACTTGACTGACTTACTGAATGACTTGTCTGACTGACTTACTGAATGACTTGTCTGACTGACTTACTGAATGACTTGACTGACTGACTTACTGAATGACTTGACTGACTGACTTACTGAATGACTTGACTGACTGACTTACTGAATGACTTGACTGACTGACTTACTGAATGACTTGACTGACTGACTTACTGAATGACTTGACTGACTGACTTACTGAATGACTTGACTGACTGACTTACTGAATGACTTGACTGACTGACTTACTGAATGACTTGACTGACTGACTTACTGAATGACTTACTGAATGTCTTGACTGACTTACTGAATGACTTACTGAATGTCTTGACTGACTTACTGAATGACTTGACTGACTTAATGAATGACTTGACTGACTTACTGAATGACTTGACTGACTGACTTACTGAATGACTTGACTGACTGACTTACTGAATGACTTGACTGTTTGACTTACTGAATGACTTGACTGACTTACTGAATGTCTTGACTGACTTACTGAATGTCTTGACTGACTTACTGAATGTCTTGACTGACTTACTGAATGTCTTGACTGACTTACTGAATGTCTTGACTGACTTACTGAATGTCTTGACTGACTTACTGAATGCTTGACTGTACTGAACTGTACTAAATGACTTGACTACTGACTTACTAATGACTTGACTGAACTTACTAAATGACAACTGACTTACTGAATGGCTGACTACTGAATGACTTGACTGACTTACTGAATGACTTGACTGACTTACTGAATGACTTTATTAAAGTTAGAGACACTCAGTACAGCCATCGACTTCAGTTCCAGAATCTCTACTATCCACCTCAGCCCAGTAGGGCCACAGCATAACTCTCCACTCTCTTCACAATCATCCACAAACATTAGCACCCACAATTTAAGGTAAATACTATTATTTCTGTTACATTTGTAGTCTTAAGCAGTAAAAACAACATAATACATCACGATAATGAACTACAATTACATATTCTCTCTTATATTTGTAAGATCTGTTGGTCTAAAAAAAACTTGTTTGGCTTTTTGGGGACTCTCAGGAACGTAACCCTATTTTTCCCATAAGTTCTTTTAATTATCTAACACGATTTTATCTAACACGACGTTTTCAGGAACGTAACTACCGTGCTAAATGAGGGCCTACTGTATTACTAAATGTAAAAGAAGAAATTTTCGTTTTTTCTTTTGGGCCACCCAGCCTTGGTGGGATACGGCCGGTGCGAAAACTGAGACACACGAAAACCAAGGGTCCACTGTACTACTATATAGAAAGCCCCTTGTTATGCTCAGAGCATTTCGGGCAACTTAGGTCAGTTTTGTCCCAGGATGTGACCCACACCAGTCGACTAACACCCAGGTACCCAATTTTATACTGATGAGTGAACAGGGACAGTAGGTGTCTTATGGAAACACGTCCTAATGTTTTCCAGCCGTACGGAAGATTCGGACTCCAGACCTCAGTGTGTCAGATGAGTGTGCTACCGATCGAGCGTCTTTCTCTGAGACAGAGATAAGCAAAGACACACAGGCAGACAGAGACAGACAAGCAGAGGTAAACAGAGACAAAGCAAGACAGATAGACAGTCAGACAAACATTTATGTGTAACAGTGAGAATCAATAAAGCCAAGGTTCACTGGAGCAGTGCACAGTCAGTAATACGTATTGAGTGAGTGCACCATCAACAGTGTAGAGTGACACTCTTGACTTACACTGTGCTTCAAGGTGTTTCATATATTTCATTATGTCTAAAACATTGCTGGAACCTATAAATACTTTGTATAGTGACAGTGTTGTCACTACTCTACAACACTGTCATTACACAACAACACTGTCACTACACAACTACACTGTCACTACACAACTACACTGTCACTACATAACAACACTGTCACTATACAACAACACTGTCACTACATAACAACACTGTCACTACACAACAACACTGTCACTACATAACACTGTCAATATACAACTACACTGTCACTACACAACAACACACACTACATAACACTGGCACTACACAACAACACTGTCACTATACAACACTGTCACTACATAACACTGTCACTACATAACACTCACTATACAACTACACTGTCACTACACAACAGTCACTACATAACCCTCACTACACAACAACACTGTCACTACATAACACTCACTATACAACAACACTGTCACTACATAACACTGTCACTACATAACACTGTCACTACATAACACTGTCACTACACAACACTGTCACTACACAACACTGTCACTAATAACACTGTCACTACACAACAACACTGTCACTACACAACAACACTCACTATACAACTACAGTCACTACACAACACTGTCACTACATAACACTGTCACTACATAAGACTCTCACTACATAACAACACTGTTGCTATACAACAACACTCTCACTACTCAACAAGTCACTACACAACAACACTGTCACTACACAACAACATTGTCACTACTCAACAACACTGTCACTACACAACAATACTGTCACTACACAACAATACTGTCACTACACAACAACACTGTCACTACTCAACAACATTGTCACTACTCAACAACACTGTCACTACACAACAATACTGTCACTACACAACAATACTGTCACTACACAACAACACTGTCACTACACAACAATACTGTCACTACACAACAACACTGTCACTACACAACAATATTGTCACTACACAACAACACTGTCACTACACAACAACACTGTCACTACATAACACTGTCACTATACAACAACACTCACTACACAACAACACTGTCACTACTCAACAACACTCTCACTACACAACAACACTCTCACTACACAACAACACTGTCACTACATAACACTGTCACTACACAACAACACTGTCACTACACAACACTGTCACTACACAACAATACTGTCACTACATAACAACACTGTCACTACACAACATTGTCACTACACAACAACACTGTCACTACACAACAACACTGTCACTGCACAACAACACTGTCACTGCACAACAACACTGTCACTACACAACAACACTGTCACTACACAACACTGTCACTACACAACACTGTCACTACATAACAACACTGTCACTACACAACACCATCACTACACAACACCATCACTACACAACACTGTCACTACACAACAACACTGTCACTACATAACACTGTCACTACACAACAATACTGTCACTACACAACAATACTGTCACTACACAACAACACTGTTACTACACAACAACACTGTCACTACATAACAACACTGTCACTACACAATAACAGTTACTACACAACAACACCATCACTACACAACAACAGTCACTACACAACAACAGTCACTACACAACAACAGTCACTATACAACAGCACTGTCACTACACAACACTGTCAGTACACAACAGTCACTACACAACAACACTGTCATTACACTACACACCATCACAATACTACTCATCACTACACTACACACCATCACAATACTACTCATCACTACACTACACACCATCACAATACTACTCATAACTACACTACACACCACCACTACAAACCACTATACTACACACCACTGCTACACTACAACCACCACTACACACCATCACTACACTACAACACACCATTACACTACATACCATCAATAAACTACTCATCACTACATACCACATCTATCACCATCACTATACACTTCATCTATCACTGCATACCACATCTATCCCCATCACTACATACCACATCTATCACCATCACTACATACCACATCTATGACCATCACTACATCTATCAACATCACTATATACTACATCTATCACCATCACTACACACCACATTTATCATTATATACTATATCTATCACTCACTACGCCTATCACCATCACTACATACTACGTCTATCACCATCACTACACAGCACATTTATTATAGATGGGACAAAAAGAAAATGGCAACAGCAAGTAAGAGAGAGGTAAAAGTGTATAAACTAAGGGAGGAGGAAGTTATGGTGAGATATAAGCAACTATTGGCAGAAAGGTGGGCTAGTGCAAGTAGGAGTAGTGGGGGTTGAAGAGAGTTGGGATAGTTTTAAAAATGCAGTATTAGAATGTGGGGCAGAAGTTTGTGGCTATAGGAGGGTGGGTGCAGGAGGAAAGAGGAGTGAGTGGTGGAATGAAGAAGTAAAGGGTGTGATAAAGAGAAAAAGGTAGCTTATGAGAGGTTTTACAAAACAGAAGTGTTAATAGAAGAGCAGAGTATATGGAGAGTAAAAGAAAGGTGAAGAGAGTGGTGAGAGAGTGCAAAAGAAGAGCGGATGAAAGAATGGGAGAAGCTCTGTCAAGAAATTTTGCTGAAAACAAGAAAAAATTTTGGAGTGAGATAAACAAGGTAAGAAAGCCTAGGGAACGATGGATTTGTCAGTTAAAAACAGAGTAGGGAGTTAGTAGATGGGGAGCTGGAGGTATTGGGTAGATGGCGGGAATATTTTGAGGAACTTTTAAATGTCGATGAAAAAGGAGGCGGTAATTTCATGTACTGGCCAGGGAGGTACAACATCGTTTAGGAGTGAAGAAGAGCAGGATGTGAGTGTGGGGAGGTGCGTGAGGCATTACGTAGAATGAAAGGGGTAAAGCAGCTGGAATTGACGGAATCATGACAGAAATGTTAAAAGCAGGGGAGATATAGTGCTGGAGTGGTTGGTATTTTTGTTTAATAAATGTATGAAAGAGGGAAGGTACCTAGGGATTGGCAGAGAGCATGTATAGTTCCTTTATATAAAGGGAAGGGGGATAAAAGAGTGTAAAAATTATAGGGGAATAAGTTTACTGAGTATACCAGGTAAAGTGTATGGCAGGGTTATTATTGAAAGAATTAGAGGTAAGACAGAGAGTAGGATTGCAGATGAGCAAGGAGGCTTTAGAGTGGGTAGGGGATGTGTAGATCAAGTGTTTACAGTGAAGCATATATGTGAACAGTATTTAGATAAAGGTAGAGAAGTTTTTATTGCATTTATGGATTTAGAAAAGGCATATGATAGAGTGGATAGGGAGCAATGTGGCAAATGTTCAGTGTATGGAATAGGTAGTAAGTTACTGAAGGCTGTAAAGAGTTTTTATGAGGATAGTGAGGCTCAGGTTAGGGTGGTAGGAGAGAGGAGATTACTTCCCGGTAAAAGTAGGTCTTAGACAGGGATGTGTAATGTCACCATGGTTGTTTAATATATTTATAGATGGGGTTGTAAAGAAGTAAATGCTAGGGTGTTGGGGAGAGGGGTGGGATTAAATTTTGGAGAATTAAATGCAAAATGGGAGTTGACACAGTTACTTTTGCTGATGATACTGTGCTTATGGGAGATTCTAAAGAAAAGTTGCAAAGGTTAGTGGACGAGTTTGGGAGAGTGTGTAAAGGTAGAAAGTTAAAGTGAACATAGATAAGAGTAAGGTGATGCGGGTATCAAACGATTTAAATAAAGAAAAATTGGATATCACATTGAGAGAGGGATTATGTAAGAAGTAAATGTTTTCAGATATTTGGGAGTTGACGTGTCAGCGGATGGGTTTATGAAGGATGAGGTTAACCATAGAATTGATGAAGGAAAAAGGTGAGTGGTGCATTGAGGTATCTGTGGAGACAAAAACGTTATCCATGGAGGCAAAGAAGGGAATGTACGAAAGTATAGTGGTACCAACACTCTTATATGGGTGTGAAGCATGGGTTGCAAATGCTGCAGCGAGGAGGAGGCTGGGGCAGTGGAGATGTCCTGTCTAAGGGCAATGTGTGGTGTAAATATTATGCAGAAAATTCGGAATGTGGAAATTAGGAGAAGGTGTGGAGTTACTAAAAGTATTTGTCAGAGGGCTGAAGAGGGTTGTTGAGGTGGTTTGGTCACTTAGAGAGAATGGATCAAAGTAGAATGACTTGGAGAGCGTATAAATCTGTAGGGGCAAGGAAGGCGGGGTAGGGGTCGTCCTAGAAAGGTTGGAGGAAGGGGTAAAGGAGGTATTGTGGGCGAGGGGCTTGGACTTCCAGCAAGCATGTGTGAGCGTGTTAGATAGGAGTGAATGGAGACGAATGGTTTTTGGGACATGACGATCTGTTGGAGTGTGAGCAGGGTAACATTGTGTGAAGGGATTCAGGGAAACCAGTTAATTGATTTAGTTGGACTTGAGTCCTGGAAATGGGAAGTACAATGCCTGCACTTTAAAGGAGGGGTCTGGAATAGTGACAGCTGGGAGGGACAATTCTCAGCTGTCGTATCTGAGCTATTCTGCAAAGACTATGATTATGTATGTGTGTGGTGATAGTGTTGAATGATGATGAAAGTATTTTCTTTTTGGGGATTTTCTTTCTTTTTGGGTCACCCTGCCTCGGTGGGAGACGGCCGACTTGTTGAAAAAAAAAAAAAATATCTATCACCCTCACTACGCCTATCACCATCACTATATCACCCTCGCTACACCTATCATCACTATATACCACATCTATCACCATCACTACACACCACATTTATCATTATATTCTATTTCTATCAGCCTCACTATACCTATCACCATCATTATATCTATCACCCACACTACACCTATGGCTATATCTATCACCATCACTACATGCCACATCTATCACCATCACTACACACAATATTTATCATTATATTCTACATCTATCACCCTCACTACATCACCATCACTACATACATCTATCACCATCACTACATGCCACATCTATCACCATCACTACACACCGTATTTATCATTATATTTTACATCACCCTCACTACATCTATCACCATCACTACACACCATATTTATCATTATATTCTACATCTATCACCATCACTACACACCATATTTATTATTATATTCTACATCTATCACCATCACTACATACTGCACCTATCACCCTTGCTACACCTATCACCATCACTATATCACCCTGACTACACCTATAACCATCACTACATACCACATTATCACCATCACTACACACCACATTTATCATTATATTCTACATCTATCACCATCACTATATCTATCACCCAGACTACACCTATCACCATCACTACATACCACATCGATCACTATCACTACACACCACATTTATCATTATATTCTACATGTATCACCATCACTATACACCATATTTATCATTATATTCTACATTTATCACCCTCACTATTTACCACGTCCTTCACCATCACTATACAACATTTCTATCATTATTCACTACATATATTATTATCATTATTTTACACATCTATTACCACTAGTATACACATGGACAGTAACAAAATTCCAAGTTCACTATATTTCTCATATATTTTATTTGGATCAAATCACCAGTGAATTTCCAATAAATTATTGTTCGCTGATCATCTGAAATTAGTGGATATCCAGATAAATCTAATAATTGTTGTGAGCCTTCAAGTCTTAGTATCAACAATCGCATTGTTTAGAAGAGTTGCCCACATCGACTTCGAGAATTACTGTGACAACCAAGACCCCAACAACTATGAACGCACTTCTAGAAGAAGAAGGAAAAGGTAACACAGGGAGAGAGGTGCCCCACCACCAACAATGATGAACTTGGTGAGTGGCATTATGTTTGTAACAAGAAGAAGAAGAAACTCAGTAAGACACTCAACGTCCCCGGCAACAGCAAACTCCCTGAGATGAGCCACCTCCCTGACCACCATGAATCCCTTGACAACAACCATGTCATCGACTACTATGATGACCTATATGATGGTTATGGTTTGTTTAGACGTGAGGGTAAACCTAGAAAAGTAAAAAAAGAGTTAACATGTAAACCTAGAAAAATAAAAAAGGACAAGTCCAAAGGGATGTGAACAGTTGGATGTCATGCCCTGTCTGATGACCACACTCACACACATTAAGTGACACCCCCCCCACCCCCGTTCAGCAACAACATTCTTACTCATTCGTAAAAATCTACAAAAAAAAAAAAAAATGGAACTCTAGTAGCAGCCACCTCCTCATGGTGAGTTCTGGGTGTTTTGTGTCACTTTTAGTAGATAAAGGTACACAAAATAGCTGAGAACTGCTCACTAATATACAGTGGACCCCCAAGTTTCGGTCACCTCGGAAATCGAACAATTATGTAAGTGTAATATTGAAAGTGCTTTTGTAACTATTTTTGGGGGTCTGAAATGGACTAACCTACTTGACATTATTCCTTAAGGGGTTAAATTCGTTTGGTAATGGCACTTGAGCAGCCCTCTGGAATGAATTATGACAAACTCGGGGGTCCACTGTACTGTTTATTCCTGCACATCCTGACATGTAAATCTTGTCTATGGCTGCAAAGATGTATATATTGTTAATGTCTGCACTACAGTGCAGGAAGGCTTCACTGTGTTACTGTAGTGAGCAGTACAGTGCAGGAAGGCTTCACTGTGTTACTGTAGTGAGCAGTACGGTGCAAGAAGACTTCACTGTGTTACTGTAGTGAGCACTACAGTGTAGGAAGGCTTCACTGTTACTGTAGTGAGCACTACAGTGCAGGAAGGCTTCACTGTGTTACTGTAGTGAGTGCTACAGTGCAGGAAGGCTTCACTGCATTGCTGTAGTGAGCAGTACAATGGAAGAAGGTTTAACTGTGTTACTGTAGTGAGCAGTACGGTGCAGGAAGGCTTCACTGTGTTACTGTAGTGAGTAGTATGGTGCAGGAAGGCTTCACTGTGTTACTGTAGTGAGCAGTATAGTGCAGGAAGGCTTCACTGTGTTACTGTAGTGAGCACTACAGTGCAGGAACTCTTCACTATGTTACTGTAGTGAGCACTACGGTGCAGGAAGGCTTCACTGTGTTACTGTAGTGAGTGCTACGGTGCACTAAGGCTTCACTGTGTTACTGTAGTGAGCAGTATGGTGCAGGAAGGCTTCACTGTTTTACTGTAGTGAGCACTACGGTGCAGGAAAGCTTCACTGTTACTGTAGTGAGTGCTACAGAGCAGTAAGGCTTCACTGTGTTACTGTAGTGAGCAGTATGGTGTAGGAAGGCTTCACTATGTTACTGTAGTGAGCACTAAGGTGCAGGAATTCTTCACTATGTTACTGAAGTGAGTAGTACAGTGCAGGAATGCTTCACTGTGTTACTGTAGTGAGCATTGTTCCAGTCATGGTATTGTGACTTTTTTTTGTTATTTTTAGTGAACACTACAGTGCAGGAAGCCTTCACTATGTTTCTGTAGTGAGGTAGTGAGGACTACATTGCAAGAAGACCTCATTGTGTTACCGCAATGAGGACTGTGGTGCAGGAAGGCTTCACTGTGTTGGTGTAGTGAGCACAGCGGTGCAGGAAGGCTTTACTGTGTTACTGTAGTGAGCACTACGGTGCAGGAAGGCTTCACTGTGTTACTGTAGTGAGCACTACGGTGCAGGAAGGCTTTACTGTGTTACTGTAGTGAGCACTACGGTGCAGGAAGGCTTCACTGTGTTACTGTAGTGAGCACTACGGTGCAGGAAGGCTTCACTGTGTTACTGTAGTGAGCACTTTGGTGCAGGAAGGCTTCACTGTGTTACTGTAGTGAGCACTACGGTGCAGGAAGGTTTCACTGTGTTACTGTAGATGGAGTTCTAGTGAATATGCAGAAGTTTTCACTTTTAGTGAGAGCCGAAACAAATTGGAAATTGGAAAAATAGGGCTCAAAGTGGGCGAAATCGCCGATGCGTAAACGTCATCGCTACCGATAACTTCGCAAAAGCATAATTCCGTTAGTTTTCAATCAAATTTCATAATTTTTGTGGCGTTATGATCGGAAAAAGATTATCATTTCATAAGAAAAAAAAAATTTTTTTTTTTAAATTCATGGACCCTGAGAACGAGTTTCAGAGAGGGGCCTTGGACCCTGAAAGGGTTAACCGACTGTTCATGTTATCAGTATGGCTTCCAGTCAACAGTAGGCTATTAGTAAAGTTTTTGAGGAGTTTTAGTTATTGAGGAGTCAAGTGCTATACGAACATTCGATTGTGCGGGAGGGGGAGGGGAGGAGGCACCCTTAACCCGGTAACTGCCCAAACGTATACAGTAGAACGTCATTTAGCACGATAGTTTAGCACGATAGTTACGTTCCTGAAAAAGTCGTGTTAGATAATTCGTCCTTAAAAATTCAGTTAGGAAAATAGGTTATGTTTGTCCTCAAGCCAAACAATTAACAAGAACTTATGAGGAATATGGTTAGCATGTTTGACATCTGCAGCTACAAATGCAAAGAAATAAGTATTTTTACCTAATTGGGTAATATGTTTGCATTAAAAATTGGATGAGCTGAATATGTAATTTTAGTGCATTGTCATGATCTATTACTGCTTAAGACTACAAATGCAATAGAAATAATAGTATTTCTTACCTTAAATTGTGGGTAATGATGTTTGTGGATGGTAGTGAAGAGTGGATATGGATGGTGTGGCCCTACTGAGCTGAGGTGGATATGTAATTGTAGTGCATTGTCATGATCTATTACTGCTTAAGACTACAAATGCAATAGAAATAATAGTATTTCTTACCTTAAATTGTGGGTAATGATGTTTGTGGATGGTAGTGAAGAGTGGATATGGATGGTGTGGCCCTACTGGGCTGAGGTGGATATGTAAGTTTGAACTGAAGTCGATGGTCTGAACTGATGTCTGCTTTAAGCACGTCAAGCCATCAGTAAGTCAGTCAGCTTCATAGTCAGCACCATTCAGAAGTCAGTCGCTATCGTAAGTCGAGGTAAAGCCAGTGAGTAGTCAGTGGCCATCTAGTAAGTCAGTCAAGTCATTCAGTAAGTCGTCAAGTCATTCAGTGTCAGTCAAGCATTCAGTAAGTCAGTCAAGTCATTCAGTAAGTCAGTCAAGTCATTCAGTAAGTCAGTCAAGTCATTCAGTAAGTCAGTCAAGTCATTCAGTAAGTCAGTCAAGCCATTCAGTAAGTCAGTCAAGCCATTCAGTAAGTCAGTCAAGTCATTCAGTAAGTCAGTCAAGTCATTCAGTAAGTCAGTCAAGTCATTCAGTAAGTCAGTCAAGTCATTCAGTAAGTCAGTCAAGTCATTCGTAAGTCAGCGCTTCAGTAGTCAGTCAAGTCATTCAGTAAGTCAGTCAAGTCATTCAGTAAGTCAGTCAAGTCATTCAGTAAGTCAGTCGCCGTAAGTCATTCAAGTAAGTCAGTCAAGTCATTCAGTCAGTCAGAGTCAAGTCATTCAGTAAGTCAGTCAGTCATTCAGTAAGTCAGTCAAGTCATTCAGTAAGTCAGTCAAGTCATTCAGTAAGTCAGTCAGTCATCAGTAAGTCAGTCAAGTCATTCAAACAGTCAGTCAGTGTCAAGTCATTCAGTCAGTCAGTCAAGTCATTCAGTCAAGTCATTCAGTCAGTCAGTCAAGTCATTCAGTCAGTCAGTCAAGTCATTCAGTCAGTCAGTCAGTCAGTCAGTCAGTCAGTCAAGTTAGTCAGTCACTCAGTCAGTCATTCAGTCAGTCAAGTCAGTCAGTCAGTCAGTCAAGTCAGTCAGTCACACAAACTTATGTTTACATCTTTTTATGTGTACAAAGTAACACTTCATTACGGCCACGGGTTATGTCTTGTCTAATAACTTTGTTTTCTTCGTTAATTCAAGATCAAAACACAATTCACTCTTTATTTTAATCTTCACAAACACAGCTGGCTTGTAGCCAGGACTTCTTAACGCGTATGAAATGCGTACGAATGCTGGGGTCCGTGGTGGGTAGGTAAGGCGGGTGGTGTCTGCTGAACCACAACAACAGTAGTAGTATCAAGACTGCTTGTGAGAATGGTTACTTGTTTTTCCTTCCCACAAACTGTAAGTAAGTTTATTCAGGTATACACAGATACAGTTACGAAGATTATCATACATGGCAGCATATGTGTAGAGAACCTAGGATAACCCAAAAAAGTCAGAGTGACAGTATTTCCATTGACTGACTTGGGTTATCCTAGGTTCTCTACACATATGCTGCTATGTATGATAATGTATGTAACTGTACTCACCTAATTGTGGTTGCAGGGGTCGAGACTCAGCTCCTGGCCCCGTGTATCTGAATAAACTTAGTTTACAGGAAGGAAAAACAACTAATTCCCTTTTCCTCAAAGCATGAGGATTCTTAGGCAGTAAATATTTTTCCCCTCCTGCCGAACCGTGTAATATCATCTTTACGTCGTGTAAGATGATAATGTGTCGCAAATCTTAAATCGTGCAATACCGGTAACGTGCAACATAATCTCGTGCTAAATGACGTTCTACTGTATATACGTTCTCTCGCCCAGCGCTCCGAATATTTTGAAAAAAAAAAAGTTTTTTTTTTTTATAGAAATAAAGAGCGCATTTTTCTTAGTGTTATAGGATAAAAAAAAAAATTAGGGTCAGTACTTACCGAGATATGCGGCCACGAAGTTGGCACTTGACAATCACCTGACGGCAACATGGAGCGCTGCCGCTTGCAGAAATTCTACATATTTACCATTTTTTTTCCCTTTTTTTTTAATGTGCTTAGTTTTTATGATACTATAATTATTTTTTATAGTAATTCTTTTAATTTCACCAATTTTTTTTTTTCAACAAGTCGGTCGTCTCCCACCAAGGCAGGGTGACCCAAAAAGAAAGAAAATCCCCAAAAAGAAAATACTTTCATCATCTTTCAACACTTTCACCACACTCATACATAATCACTGTCTTTGCAGAGGCGCTCAGATACAACAGCTGAGAATAAGTCCCTCCCAGCTGTCACTATCCCAGACCCCTCCATTAAAGTGCAGGCATTGTACTTCCCATTTCCAGGACTCAAGCCCAACTAAATAATTAACTGGTTTTCCTGAATCCCTTCACAAAATGTTACCCTGCTCACACTCCAACAGCTTGTCAGGTCCCAAAAACATTCGTCTCCATTCACTCCTATCTAACACGCTCACACATGCTTGCTGGAAGTCCAAGCCCCTCGCCCACAAAACCTCCTTTACTCCCTCCCTCCAACCTTTTCGAGGACGACCCCTACCCCGCCTTCCTTCCCCTACAGATTTATACGCTCTCCAAGTCATTCTACTTTGATCCATTCACTCAAAATGACCAAACCACCTCAACAACCCCTCTTCAGCCCTCTGACTAATACTTTTAGCAACTCCACACCTCCTCCTAATTTCCACACTCCGAATTTTCTGCATAATATTTACACCACACATTGCCCTTAGACAGGACATCGCCACTGCCTCCAGCCGCCTCCTCGCTGCAGCATTTGCAACCCATGCTTCACACCCATACAAGAGTGTTGGTACCACTATACTTTCGTACATTCCCTTCTTTGCCTCCATACAAGTATTTACATGTTCCACTTATATATGGTTTTAATAGACCATAATTTTTAAAGGGGTGGACCGGTAAGCCAGCGAAAGGCCTCGGTCAGATGACCAAAAGCTCCAACAGCGGGTCATCATCTGACTAAGACCCGCGTCAGGAAACACCTGTCCTGTGTCCTGACGAACCTACCCTAATCTAACCTGTTCCACTTATGTTTCTAGAAGTCCACAATTGTATGATACTCCATGAAGCATGGATTCATACAGAGTGCCACTCCACACTGGTGACATATGAATCGTGTGTCCTTTTGCTGTTGGGGTCGTTTTGTGGTGGTAGCACACACAACACACTTTTTCTGGGAATGCTTCTTCTTTGGGGTAGGTGGTATTGGTACCAGGTAGTGACAGTTAGGGATGATTCGGTCTGGCACTTCCCCCAATGGCTATGGTTGTGGTTGGGGGACATGTCGCTGAGGGGCTGGTATAGGTGTTGTACCATACTTTCTTGCTATCTGTTTTATGACATTCAGGGAGAATTCTGCAAAACGTCGTTTTCCAGTCTTTATTTCTTGCATATTGAATACATTGAGCATTGCAATGTCTACAAGGTGGAAAAACACTTATATACCACTTGAGACTCCTACGCACACAGTCAACAAACCCTATCATGATGTCACACTTGTCAACTAGTCGCATATTGTTCGCATAGTCAACAGCAGCAGCTGGCTTTACAATACGTTCATTGGTGTCCCTGTTCACTTTGTCTGTTTGTACTATCTCATTTCTATGGATGGTTGACAGCAATGTAACGTCTCGTTTGTCATGCCACATCAGTGCCATGATGTCATTGGCATGAAATGCTTGCACTGCACCATCAGCACTGCCTCCACTGAACCTTGGCATATGTTTTCTATTTCGTCTCATTGTTCCACATATATCAGTATTGTTCACACATAGGAAATCAGCAAACATAGGGCTTGTATACCAGTTGTCTGTGTACAATGTATGACCTTTGCCAAGGTATGGCTCCAACATCTTGCGAACATCACCGGAAATGCCCAACATCCGCCTGGTATTGTAGAGTGGGTTTTTCCCCGTGTATACAATGACATCCAACACATAACAAAAAGTTTTACACCAAAGCGATTACGTTTGCTTGGTATATATTGCTTGAATGACAGGCGTCCCTTGAACAGAATCAAGGACTCATCGACAACAATGTTCTTGAAGGGATAAAAGTAGGCACTGAATTTCTGCTTCAGATACATAAACACTTCCCTGATTTTGTATAGAAGGTCATTTCTGTTTTGCCTATTCCTGTCTGAGAAGTGCAACATTCGTAACAACAGAGTGAATCTGTTGCAGGGAAGGAGGTCACAGAAGAAAGGAGTACTGATAAAGTAGTCTGTGGACCAGTAATGTGGTATATTGTGTTTATATGTACGTATGTGGCATAAGCATCACAGTGCCAAGGAATAAATACATTTCAGCCAGGGTTGTATCTTTCCACCTGCGCAGCTGTGACAATTCTGAAGCCTGTGTGTTGTCCATGATATAGCGGTAATAATTGTTCGTCTGGGTCACTATCAAGTTCATTATAGGCTCGTCAAAGTACAACTGGAAAAAGTCCAACTCTGTAGACTCATTCATTATGGGACATTCTGGAAGGATGCCACTTCCACTCACATCAAAATCAAAAGGATGTGGCACGAATGCACTTTGTGTCCAGTTCCACTCACGGTCACATGGTGCAGGGTGGACCTGTAGCATGGGGCGTGGGGGAGCAGGAGGGGGGACAGGAGTGGAGGCAGCACATGGTTGAGGGGGTACCGCGAGGTCCTTTGTCTGTCCACCCACTGCGCCATGTGGTCCAGGCACCGTGCCACCCAACACTACCTCCTCCTCCTCCATCCCAGCATATTCACCTTTATGATCACTTTCACTATCAGTCGCTGGGGTTTTGGATAGTGACCTGCCACGACCCTTGTTGACTGCATATGGCACACTACCAGAAACAGGCAACGACGCCTAAAAGTACGCTTTGATGACGAATAATGAACATCACTATCACTAGACGAATCATCTATTGGCATAAAATCAATCTCATCATCACTCACATCACTTTCACTATCACTAACACAGCGGGAAAATGATAGTTTCCTCTTTCGTAGTTGCCTTTGGGTAACACTGGCCACTCCAGAGGGGCTTGGCCAAGGGTCTTGTGTGGCCACACTGGCCACCCCAGAAGTGCTTGGCTGAGGGTCTGGTGTGGCCACACTGGCCACCCCAAAAGTGCTTGGCTGAGGGTCTGGTGTGGCCACACTGGCCACCCCAGAGGTGATTGGCTGAGGGTCATATGGGTTATCGTCGATATTTGCACTAATTCCTTGATCATTAGTAGCCACATCGGTGTCAAATCCACTAAACTCACCTTCTGTAACACTTTCCTCGAATAAGAGAGTGTTAATACGACAAGACGTGAGTGAATCACGAGGATGTGCCATGATGTTGACCCAAGATGGAGCTGAATGTAACTGGTGCTACCATGAGGTACCCAGGCGTCGCTGATTTTTTTCATACAGCACACCTGAGTGCGCAGACCCATTCTCTCATGTCTAGGCCGCTCAAGCCTATCGCGCCATATTTGAAGCCAGGAAAAATAAAACGTAAATATACGTTCGGAGTGCTAGTGGTAAGAACGTATATATACGTTTGGACAGTTAATGGATTAACCCCTGCATTGTTCAATCTCAGCACAGTCATAAACATGACGAAAAGAGAGAAGAGGCTGCAAAAAATGGATAAGACTCAACAGAGGAAAACTAGGTGAATGCCAGACTGCAGATCCACCCATTTGCAAAGGAATGATGAAGGTAATGAATTTCACTTTTAAACAGGCTTGCACTAAACAAGGACTCCTATTTTTAATACCCTTGGTCCAAAACATTTAGACCCAAAAAAGGTAACAGTAACAGTTCAAATGACTGAAAGACTGAATTAATTAATATGCTCAGTGTTGCTAAATTATACGATTGGATGAAAGATTAACTTATGAAAATATGTTAAGAATACTTACTCATTATAATCTCTCTCAACTGCTTCTTTCAGAACAGATATTTCTTTCTGAATGTTTTGAATTTTGCGCTCAGCAGTATGATATTGCATCTGTTTTTCCTTGTGCTTCATTTTAGCGTTGTTCATATCTTCTCTAGCCTTTTTCACCTTTGATGAAAGACCTTTTATCTTGCTGGATATATTGTTAAGTTCTTCTTGGATCTTTCTGCAAAAAAATAGTTATATAAATTGTTTAGCCTATTTTATTTAATGTATAATAACCATCTCCTAGGTAGTAGGTTGGTAGACAGCAACCGCCCAGGGAGGTACTACCGTCCAGCCAAGCGAATGTAAAACGAAACCCTGTAATTGTTTTACATGATGGTAGGATTGCTGGTGTCTTTTTTCTGTCTCATAAACATACAAGATTTCAGGTATGTCTTGTTACTTCTACTTACACTTAGGTCACACTACACATTCATGTACAAGCATATATATACACACCCCTCTGGGTTTTCTTCTATTTTCTTACTAGTTCTTGTTCTTATTTCCCCTTATCTCCATGGGGAAGTGGAACAGAATTCTTCCTCCGTAAGCCATGCATGTCGTAAGAGTCGACTAAAATACCGGGAGCAAGGGGCTAGTAACCCCTTCTCCTGTATACATTACTAAAGTTAAAAAGAGAAACTTTTGTTTTTCTCTTTGGGCCACCCCGCCTTGGTGGGAAGTGGCAGATTTGTTGAAAGAAAGAAGAAACATACAAGGTTTCAGGTATGTCTTGCTACTTCTACTTACACTTAGGTCACACTGCACACGCATAGACAAGCACATACAGTGGAACCTCGGTTTTCGTATGCCCTGGTTTTCGTAGAATTCGGTATTCGGCGACTTTTTTCATCAAAATTTTGCCCCAGTTTTCGTACATCCGCTCGGTTTTCATAGTTGACAATGGTCCGCCGTACCAAATGCGTCCTGCCTGCCCGCACCCACACAAAGCATCCCACACATTCTGACTCAGTCTGGCTTCGTTTCTTGTTGAGTTAGCATTACCCCGTGGGTTCATCCGAAACATTTCGTAATAATCCATTGTTTTTTGTACTTGTTTGAGTGAGACTGCTAAATAAGCCACCATGGGGCCAAAGAAAGTTCCGAGTGCCAGCCCTTTGATAAAGAAGGCGAGAAACACGATAGAATTCAAGAAAGAACTCGTAGCAAAGTACGAAAGTGGCGTACACATGGCCGATTCCCCTTCCAAACAATAACCTCTCCTCCTCCCTCTCCCCTCCTCGCCGTCTTCCATATGCCAACAAAAGTCTTCAATAAAACAAAAGTCTTCAATAAAGGTAAAAGTGATGTTAAAGGTTCATTTATCCATTTCATTAGTCATTTATATTTATTTCTCATTGTTTTCTGTATGCAAAACTATTGTTATTCTCTATAAAATGTATTTTTTTTTTTAATATTTTTGGGTGTCTGGAACGGATTAATTGGATTTATATTATTTCTTATGGGAAATATTACTCCAGTTTTCGTACAATTCGGTTTTTGTCAGACTTTCTGGAACGAATTACAGTGGACCCCCGGTTCTCGTCGGTAATCCGTCCCAGAGGGCCCGTCAACCACCGGTTTGGTCGAACTCCGATTCTATTTTCCCCATAAGAAATAATGGAAATAAAATTAATCTATTTCAGACACCCAAAAGTATTAAAATAAAATATTTTTGTACATTAAATATACATTAAATTACACAGAAAACAATGAGACATGAAGAATAAAACAATAATAACATGTCATTTACCATTATTGAAGAGTTGTTGATGTGTGGAAGAAGGGAGGAGGGAAGAGGATGGAAGAGTTGCTTTTGTTTGGAAGGGAAATCCCCTTCCATAAAGACTTCAGGTACCAAGTCCTTTCCCTGGGTTACTTCCCTTCTTTGTTTTTTAATGCCACTAGGACCAGCTTGAGAGTCACTGGACCCCTGTTGCTCAAAAAAGTGTTCCAGAGAGTTCTGTTTCTGGCGAATGTTTGGAATTGTGCCGGCGACTGGGGCTGGCTGGCTAGCTGACCAGCTGGCTGGCTATCTGAACAGCTGGCTGGCTGGCTGGCTGGCTGGCTGGCTGGGCTGGCTGGCTGAACAGCAGGCTGGCTGGCTGAACAGCTGGCTGGATGGATGGCCAGCCTGCTGGCTGGCTGACCAGCTAGCTGGCTGGCTTGCTGACCATCTGGCTGGCTGGCTTGCTGACCATCTGGCTGGCTGAACAGCTGGCTGGCTGGATGGATGGACAGCCGGCTGACTGGCTGAACAGCCGGCTGGATGGATTGCCGGCCAGCCGGCTGACCAGCTAGCCAGCGCGCTGGCTGGCTGGCCGGCTGGCTGGCTGGCTGGCTGGCTGGCTGGGCTGGCTGGCTGGGCTGGCTGGCTGGCAGACCAGCTGGCTGGCTGGCAGACCAGCTGGCTTGCTGGCTGAACAGCTGGCTGGCTGAACAGCTGGCTGGATGGATGGCCAGCCTGCTGGCTGGCTGACCAGCTAGCCAGCTGGCTTGCTGACCATCTAGCTGGCTGAACAGCTGGCTGGCTCGCTGGATGGACAGCCCAGCTAGCCGACGCGCTGGCTGGCTGGGCTGGCTGGCTGGGCTGGCTGGCTGGCTGGCTGGGCTGGCTGGCTGGGGTGACTGGCTGGCTGACTGGCTCTCTGGCTGGCTGGCTCTCTGGCTCTCTCTCACAGGAACACATAAATACAATTATACATAGTGTAAATTACCTAGATTACAGGGAGAATATAATGATAATAATTATTGAAGCATGGTGACCAGCTGGCACAAAGGGCCCCAGTCTTATCACTAATCTAATTAGAGAGGTGACATTGATGAGGGTTGAGCGTCCTCTTATCTTATTATTATCGCTAAACTAATTAGTGTTGACATTGATGAGGGTATAATGCCTTCGCCTGCCTGCCTCTGTCCCTCCCTGCCTGTCTCTCTCCCTGCCAGCCAGCCGGGGGTGACGGGTTAGCCTCGTCTTATCACCAAACTGAGTGATGACATTTGACAAATGAGGGTACACTGCCTTCACTTTATTTGTTTTCACTGTTTTATCTGTCTGTATCTGTTTGTCTCTGTCTGTCTGTCCATCTGTCTTTCTGTTTGTCTATCTGTCTCAGAGAGATACAACACATATTACAAGACTCAGTAGTCACTGTTTCACATCTGAGTCCTGACACATTATTTGCCAGTCTAGATTTTTTGGGATATCCTAGGTAATTTACACTATGTATAATTGTATTTATGTGTACGTGTGTGACAGACAGACAGACAGACAGGCTAGCCAACCAGCCAGCCAGCCAGGCAGCCAACCAACCAACCAGCCAACCAACCAGCCAGCGAACCAGCCAGGCAGGCAGGCAGCTAACCACCCAGGCAGGCAGGCAGGCAGCCAGCCAGCCAAACAACCAACCAACCAGCCAGCCAACCAGACAACCGGTCAACCTGCCAACCAACCAACCAACCAACCAATCAACCAGCCAACCAGCCAGCCAGGCAGCCAGGCAGGCAGGCAGGCAGGCAGGCAGCCAACCAGGCAGGCAGGCAGGCAGGCAGCCAAAAAACCAACCAACCAACCAACCAACCAGCCAGCCAGCCAGCCAGCCAGCTCCTTCAATTCTACCGTATTTCTAACATTCTTTACCACAGGCTTGGCACTAGGAGCTTTCTTGGGGCCCATGGTGGCTTATTTAGCAGTTGCAAGCACTAAAAACAGTGGAATAATGACAATATACTGGTATGAATGCGTGGGTGGAGTGGGTGGTGGTTGCTCTCGCTTGTAAACAATAGCACACTGACGCTCCCTGGAGTGCCCACACAGCTGGGCCATGCATACGCGTCTGGAAGGAATATCTTAAACCGAGTAGATCATCGTAAATGGAGTCAATATTTTGACGTAAAAATGTATCGCTAACAGATTTTATCGGTATCCGACGCCATCGCTAACCGATGGTCCACTGTACATGTAATAATAATAATAATAATAATAATAGTGAATAATAATAATAATAATAATAATAATAATAGTGAATAATAATAATAATACAGTGGACCCCCGGTTTTCATGATTTTTTCGTTCCAGAATGCTGTTCAAGTGCCATTACCAAACGAATTTATTCCCATAAGGAATAATGTAAATTAGATTAGTCCTTTTAGACCCCAAAAATACTTACAAAAGCACTTACAAAAATACACTTACATAATTGTTCGAGTTTGGAGCATCACGAAAACTGGGGGTCCACTGTAATAATAATAATAATAATAAAGTTCCCTTGAAGCATTATGTATTTTGTATGTTGCTGCCTTATCTCATCTGATCTCCACTAATGATGACTGGTGACATTTGATGAGTGGTGAGCATAGTCTTATCTTTTGTAATCAGTCCAGTAATTACAGTGATGACATTTGATGAGCTTACACTTCTTCCCTTTATTTGTTACGCAAACCTGTCTGTCTGTGTGGTGTCTGTCTTTCTGTCTTTCTTTCTGTCTGCCTGTGTGTCGTCTCCTTTCTGTCTGCTTGTCTCAGAGAGTAGCTCATGAACCAACTGGTATTACGCAGATCACAAGCACATTTTATCACTTTGTCTTGATTTTTTTAGTTATCTTAGGTAATTTACACTATGTATAATTGTATTTACGTATGTGTTCCTGTGAAATAGAGACAAAGAGACAGATAGATACAGACAGACAGACAGAGATAGACAGCCAATCAGGTACCCAGCTGACCAGCCAGCTGTTGGCTAGCCAGATGGCCAACCAGCTGCTGGCCAGCCTGGTGGTCAGGCAGGCAGCCAGCCAGCTGGCCTGCCAGCCTGCTGACATCACTTTCCACTTAAAAGGGGAGTGTTAATATGACAGGACATCAGTGAATACTTGGTGTTTGCTGCACTGTTTGCTTTAGCTGGTGCTCAATTTAACTGGTGCTCCCACAAGGTACTAAGTGGTCCCAAATGTTTTTAATATGGCGCACACCAAGTGTTAAGACCCATTCTATGCTGACCAGGCGTCTCAGGCCAATCGTGCCTAATTTGGAGGCAGGAAAAATAAAACGTATTTATACATTTGGGACAGTAGCAGTACTAATGTATATACATTGGACACTCGGTTTTCATCGAAAATTCTGTCCAGAATGCTGTTTGAGTGCCGTTACCGAACGAATTTGTTCCCATAAGGACAAATGTAAATTAGATTAGTCATTTCAGACCCCCCAAAAATACACTTGCAAAAGTACTTACGAAAATACACTTACATAATTATTCAAGTTTTTAGGTGAACGAAAACCGAGGGTCCACTGTATACATTTGGACCGTTTAAGGGTTAATATAATTGTTATTATAATAAATATTTTTTGGTAAATACTTTTTTTCTCTCAGTTGTTTGTTGGTCTATCTTATTGAAACTTGGACAATTTATGATGGAAAGATGATTCTTAACATACACCAAAAATGAAAGAAATCGGACCATAAATAACGGAGTTCACTTCTCAGCCATTATCCGCCCATTAGCGGTATTTTCAAATGGTTTTTATGTTGTATTCTTGTTTCTTTTTTGGTCTCATTTGATAGAATTGGAAGATATATTACAGAAATAGATATGATTTTGATTGCTTTCACAAAGAAAAGTACAGTGGTACCTCGAGTTACGATGGTCCCCAAAATCGCCCTTTTATGTAAGTTTATTTTTTTAAATGCTTTTGTAAGTATATTTTTAGGGGTGTAAAAGGACTAGTCTATTTTACATTATTCCTTATGGGGATAAATTCGTTTGGTAATGGCACTTGAACAGCATTCTCGAACGAAAAAATATCGTAACTCGAGGTACCACTGTACATTGAAATTGAGCTCAGTAGCAGAAATGTTCAATTCTTTGGCGATGTTCAAGAGTAAACAAATGACAACATCGTCCAATACCTATCCAACTAGACATTCCAATATACAAGTCATGAATGGGTTCACATTATTTATACAATTATTAAGAGTTATAATAATAATAATAATAATAATAATAATAATAATAATAATAATATGAAGGATGAAGTGAATCACAGAAGTGATGAGGGTAAAAGAGTGAGTGGTGCACTTTGGAGTCTGTGGAGACAAAGAACTTTGTCCGTGGAAGTAAAGAGGGAAATGTATGAGAGTATAGTTATACCAACACTCTTATATGGGTGTGAAGCATGAGTGATGAATGTTGCAACGAGGAGAAGGCTGGAGGCAGTGGAGATGTCATGTCTGAGGTCAATGTGTGGTGTGAATATAATGCAGAGAATTCGTAGTTTGGAAATTAGGAGGAGGTGCGGGATTACCAAAACTATTATCCAGAGGGGTGAGGAGGGTTGTTGAGGTGGTTCGGACATGTAGAGAGAATGGAACGAAGTAGAATGACTTCGAGTGTATAAATCTGTAGTGGAGGGAAGCGGGGTAGGGGTCAGCCTAGGAAAGGTTGGAGGGAGGGGGTAAAGGAGGTTTTGTATGCGAGGGGCTTGTGTCAGTAGTGTTACTGAATCCCTGACACTTGGACTGCCAGCAAGCATGCATGAGCATATTGATAGGAGTGAATGAAAACTAATGGTTTTTAATACTTGACGTGCTGTTGGAGTGTGAGCAAAGTAACATTAATGAAGGGATTCAGGGAAACCGGCAGGACAGACTTGAGTCCTGGAGTTGGGAAGTACAGTGTCTGCACTCTGAAGGAGGGGTGTTAATGTTGCAGTTTTATAACTGTTGTGTAAGCACGCCTCTGGCAAGACAGTGATGGAGTGAATGATGATGAAAGTTGTTCTTTTTCAGGCCACCCTGCCTTGGTGGGGGAATCGGCCGATGTGTTAATAAAATAAAATAATAATAATACGTATAATAATAATAGTACAGTGATCCCTTGTGTTTCGGTGTTTCCGAATATCGGTGATTTCGTGTTTCGGTAGCTTTTTTTGGTCGATGTTTCCCTCGTGTATCGGTCCGTACCAGACCTGTCTGCCTGCCCGCACTTGCACGCCTTGCTGTGCAGGACGCCAGTCTAGTGTTGTGTACCATTGAGAGAACATTACCCAGTGTGCTCTTTCAAACATTTCACAATAAATTTATTCTGTTTATTGCTGGTTTAGTGATTGTCACTGTGAAATAAGTCACCATGGGTCCAAAGAAGCTTCCTAGTGGCATCCCTGTGATAAAGAAAGTGAGGAACACCATCGAACTGAAGGAGTGTAGCAGGGATGCAGGGAGTGTAGCAGGGATGTAGGGAGTGTAGCAGGGATGTAGGAAGTGTAGCAGGGATGCAGGGAGTGTAGCAGTCATGCAGGGAGTGTAGCAGGCATGCAGGGAGTGTAGCAGGGATGCAGGGAGTGTAGCAGGAAGGCAGGGAGTGTAGCAGTCATGCAGGGAGTGTAGCAGGCATGCAGGGAGTGTAGTAGGGATGCAGGGAGTGTAGCAGGGATGCAGGGAGTGTAGCAGGAAAGCAGGGAGTGTAGCAGGCATGAAGGGAGTGTAGTAGGGATGCAGGGAGTGTAGCAGGGATGCAGGGAGTGTTGCAGGGAGTGTAGCAGAGATGCAGGGAGTGTAGTAGGGATGCAGGGAGTGTAGCAGGGATGCAGGGAGTGTAGCAGGGATGCAGGGAGTGTAGCAAGGATGCAGAGAGTGTAGCAGGGATGCAGAGAGTGTAAGTATAAGGAAAGGTTGGAGGGAGGGGGTAAAAGAGGTTTTGGGTGCGAGGGGCTTGGACTTCCAGCAAGCATGTGTGTGCGTATTTGATAGGAGTGAATGGAGACAAATGGTTTTTAATACTTGACGTGCTGTTGGAGTGTGAGCAAAGTAACATTTATGAAGGGATTCAGGGAAACCGGCAGGCCGGACTTGAGTCCTGGAGATGGGAAGTACAGTGTCTGCACTCTGAAGGATGGGTGTTAATGTTGCAATGTTATAACTGTAGTGTAAAGCACCCCTCTGGCAAGACAGTGATGGAGTGAATGATGTTAAAAGTTTTTCTTTTTCGGGCCACCCTGCCTTGGTGGGAATTGGTCGATGTGTTAATAAAAAAAAAAAATATATTGTAAGTGCATGTGGAAGTGTATTTTTGGGGGTCTGAAATAGACTAACCTACGTGACATTATTTCTTAAGGAAGTAAATTCGTTCGGTAATGGCGCTTGAGCAGGCTTCTGGGATGAAGTTTTTTCGTTAACCGAGGGTCCACTGTACATTCACCTCCTCAATACTCTCTCCTTCCAATCTGATATCCAATCTTTTGTCACCTAATCATTTTGTTATCCTCATCACCTTACTCTTTCCTATATTCACTGTCAATTTTAGTGGATTAATTGTAGTATTTACATTATTTCTTTTGGGAAATAAGGTTTCGAGTTTCAAAGTTTTCGAGTTAAGGTCTAGCTCCTGGAACGGATTAAGACCGATAGTCGAGGGACCACTGTATAATAATATAATACAATAATAATATAATACGTGTAATAATAATAATATACATGTGTAATAATAATGTACTATGATAATACAGTGGAACCCTGAGTTTCAGCCGCCTCAAGCTTCGGCCACTTCAAGTTTCGACTACTTTTTTCGGATAAATTTTGTCTCGAGTTTTGGCTGGCGTACCGGACCTGTCCGCCTGCGTGCATGCCCACGCAGGTGTCGTGAGTCAGTGTGGCTTTGTTTATCCTCGAATGAACATTACCCTTCACGCTCATCCAAACATTTCACAAATACAGTGAACCCCCGGTGTTCGACGGCGTCGGAGCTCGGCCAAATCGGTGTTCAAAGGTTTTTTTTTACAATATTTTTGACTCGGTATTAGGCGGCCACTCGGAGTTCGGCAAGTCGGCTATCTGTCCCGAACGCGTACGCGTGTGGCCGTGGCCCAGCTGGGCGCCCAGGCACTCAGTGTGTTATTGTTTACAAGCGAGCGAACACTACCCACGCACCACCCATGCATTCATACCATATATATTGTCATTATTCCAGTGTTTTTAGTGCTTGCATCTGCTAAATAACCCACCATGGGCCCAAAGAAAGCTCCTAGTGCCAAGCCTGTGGTAAAGAATGTGCAGGGAGTGAAGCATTCATGCAGGGAGTGTAGCATTTATGCAGGGAGTGTAGCAGGCATGCAGGGAGTGTAGCAGGCATGCAGGGAGTGTAGCAGGCATGCAGGGAGTGTAGCAGGCATGCAGGGAGTGTAGCAGGCATGCAGGGAGTGTAGCAGGCATGCAGGGAGTGTAGCAAGGATGCAGGGAGTGTAGCAAGGATGCAGGGAGTGTAGCAAGGATGCAGGGAGTGTTTTAAGGATGCAGGGAGTGTAGCAGGGATGCAGGGAGTGTAGCAAGGATGCAGGGAGTGTAGCAAGGATGCAGGGAGTGTAGCAGGGATGCAGGGAGTGTAGCAGGGATGCAGGGAGTGTAGCAGGGATGCAGGGAGAGTAGCAAGGATGCAGGGAGAGTAGCAAGGATGCAGGGAGTGTAGCAAGGATGCAGGGAGTGTAGCAGGGATGCAGGGAGTGTAGCAGGGATGCAGGGAGTGTAGCAAGGATGCAGGGAGTGTAGCTAGGATGCAGGGAGTGTAGCTAGGATGCAGGGAGTGTAGCAAGGATGCAGGGAGTGTAGCAGGCATGCAGGGAGTGTAGCAAGGATGCAGGGAGTGTACTAGGCATACAGGGAGTTTAGCATTCATGCAGGGAGTGTAGCATTCAAAGAAAAAGGCCAGTAACCACAGAAAAGATCTTGGTACCTGCAGTGTTAATGGAAGGGGATTCCCATTCCAAACACTAGCAGGTACCACCTTCTTCCCTCCTCCTGTCCTCCACACATCAACAACTCTTCAATAAATGTAAGTGACATGTTATTGTACTATTTATTTCTTAATTTTTTAATAAAATTGTGTTTAATTTAAGGTCAAAATGTTCTAAAAAATATTTTATTTTAATACTTTTGGATGTCTGGAACGGATTAGTTTTATTTCCATTATTTCTTATGGGGAAAATAGAATCGGAGTTCGACCAAACCGGTGGTCGACGGGCCCTCTGTGACGGATTGCCAACGAGAACCGGGGGCTCACTGTACTAGTACAGTAGACCGTCATTTAGCACGAGATTATGTTACACGTTATGGGTATTGCACGATTGAAGAATTGCGGCACATTATTATCTAACACAACGTAAAAATGATATTACGCGGTTCGCGGGAGGGGAAAAAATTTTGAACACACGGTAGCCCGTGGTGGGTTAAACCATTGAGTCAGTGGGGGTCCTACTGAGGGTGGCTATGAGCCACTTCAAGTGTTTAATGCTGACGAGAGAAGTGTTTCCTGGAAGAAATTGCCAACACAAACTTATATCAGTCAGCAAGAGAAAAGTGCACCAGGCTTCAAGACAGCAAAGGATCGCTTCACCTTGCTCCTTTTCGGTAATGCATCAGGTGATTTCAAGTGTAAACCCAATCCTCGTGCTTAGAGAAAAAGGGAATTTGTTTTTCCTTCCTGCAAACTGTAAGTTTATTCAGATACACGGGGCCAGGAGCTGAGTCTTGACCCCTGCAACCACAATTAGGTAAGTACAGTTACATTGATTATCATACACAGCAGCATATGTGTAGAGAACCTAGGATAACCCCACTGACTTTTATGGGTTATCCTAGGTTCTCTACACATATGCTGCTATGTATGATAATCTTTGTAACTGTATCTGTGTATACCTGAATAAACTTACTTACAGTTTGTGGGAAGGAAAAACAAATAACCATTCCCACAAGCAGCCGTTGTTGTTCAGCGGACACCACCCGAATTACCCAGCCACCACGGACCATACCATCCCAGCATTCGTACGTATTTCATACGCATCAAAAAAGTCCTTGGCTACAAGCCAGCTGTGTTTGTGAAGAATGAGAGAAAGTGAATTGTGTTTTGATCTTGAATTAACGAAGAAAACAAAGATATTAGACAAGACATAACCCGTGGCCATAATGAAGTGTTACTTTGTACACACAAAAAGATGTAAACATAAGTTTGTGACTGACTGACTGACTTGACTGACTGACTGACTGAGTTATTGAATGACTTGACTGACTTACTGAATGACTTGACTGACTTACTGAATGGCTTGACTGACTTACTGAATCGCTTGACTGACTTACTGAATGACTTGACTGACTTACTGAATGGCTTGACTGACTTACTGAATGGCTTGACTGACTTACTGAATGACTTACTGAATGACTTGACTGACTTACTGAATGACTTGACTGACTTACTGAATGACTTGACTGACTTACTGAATGACTGACTGACTTACTGAATGACTTGACTGACTTACTGAATGTTTTGACTGACTTACTGAATGACTTGACTGACTTACTGAATGACTTACTGATTTACTGAATGACTTGACTGACTTACTGAATGACTTGACTGACTTACTGAATGACTTGACTGACTTACTAAATGACTTGACTGACTTACTGATTGACTTGACTGACTTACTGAATGACTTGACTGACTTACTGAATGACTTGACTGACTTACTGAATGACTTGACTGATTTATTGAATGATGACTGACTTACTGAATGACTTTACTGACTTACTGAATGATTTGACTGACTTACTGAATGACTTGACTGACTTACTAAATGACTTGACTGACTTACTGAATGACTTGACTGACTTACTGAATGACTTGACTGACTTACTGAATGACTTGACTGACTTACTGAATGACTTGACTGACCTACTGAATGACTTGACTTGACTGACTTACTGAATGACTTGACTGACTTACTGAATGACTTAACTGACTTACTGAATGACTTGACTGACTTACTGAATGACTTGACTGACTTACTGAATGACTTGACTGACTTACTGAATGACTTACTGAATGACTTGACTGACTTACTGAATGATTTGACTGACTTACTGAATGACTTGACTGACTTACTGAATGACTTGACTGACTTACTGAATGACTTGACTGGCTTACTGAATGACTTGACTGACTTACTGAATGACTTGACTGACTTACTGAATGACTCTACTGACTTACTGAATGACTTGACTGACTTACTGAATGACTTGACTGACTTACTGAATGACTTGACTGATTTACTGAATGACAAAGTTAGACACTCAGTACAACCATCGATTTCAGTTCCAGAACCTCTACCATCCACCTCAGCCCAGTAGGGCCACAGCATAACTCTCCACTCTCTTCACAATCATTCCACAAACACCAGCACCCACAATTTAAGGTAAATACTATTATTTCTGTTACATTTGTAGTCTTAAGCAGTAAAAACAACATAATACATCACGATAATGAACTACAATTACATATTCACTTTTATTTTTGTAAGATCTGTTGGTCTAAAAAAAACTTGTTTGGCTTTTTGGGGACTCCCAGGAACATAACCCTATTTTTCCCTAAGTTATTTTAATTATATAACACGAAATGATCTAACACGACATTTTCAGGAACGTAACTACCGTGCTAAATGACGATCTACTATATACTAATTCATGTATGGCAAAAAAAAATCAACAATTAGTTCTATCCTGGCGAAGAAAAAAGAAATCAAGGTATCAAAGTGTTGTAGGTATGTAACCCCATCTGGCTACTCCACTCACACATTATATACAATATATTTAATCTTTAAATGGTCCAAACGTATATATACGTTTGCTCGCCTAGTGCCCCGAATATTTAGATTTTTTTATTATTTTTTATAGAAATAAAGAGCACGATTTTCTAAGTGTTATATGATGAAAAGAAAAAATTTAGGGTCAGTACTGCCGCTTGCAGAAATCTGCATATTTACCATTTTCTTCCATTTTTTTTTTTAATATTCTTGGTTTTTATTATGTGTTAACTATATTTTATAGTACATCTTTTGATTTCAATGCCAATTGATGTTTATACACCAATATTATGTACAAAATTATTATCATACTGACACAAACACACATGTACACACTGATAGGTGATTTTGCACACCTGGCTGTATCACATTCTATTATCTACAATTATATACAAGTATTTACATGCCCCACTTATTTTCTAGAAGTCCACGATAGTATGATACTCCATGAAGCATGGATTCATACAGAGTGCCACCCCACACTGGTGACATATGAATCGTGTGTCCTTCCGCTGTTGGGGTTGTTTTGTGGTGGTAGCACACACAACACACTTCTTCTGGGAATGCTTCTTCTTTGGGGTAGGTGGTAAAGGTACCAGGTAGTGACAGTTAGGGATGATTCGGTCTGGCACTTTCCCCACTGGCTGTGGTTGTGGTTAGGGACAAGTCGCTGTTGAGGTAGAGGTGTGGTACCATACTTGTTTGCTATCTGTTTTACAATATTCAGGGAGAATTCTGCAAAATGTTGTCGTTTTCCAGTCTTTATTTCGTACATATTGAATGCATTGATCACTGCAATGTCTACAAGGTGGAAAAACAGTTTTATGTACCACTTGCGACTCCTATGCACACAGTCAACGAACCCTATCATCATGTCACACTTGTCAACTAGTCGCATGTTGTTCGTATAGTCAACAACAGCTGGCTTGACAATACATTCATTGGTGTGCCGGTACAACTTTGTCTGTTTGTACCATCTCGTTTCTGTGGATGGTTGACAGAAATGTCACGTCCCGTTTGTCATGCCACGTCAGTGCCATGATGTCATTGGCATGAAACACCAGCACTGCACCTTCAACACTGCCACTGAACCATGGCATATGTTTTCTATTCCTTCTCACTGTTCCACATATAAGAAATCAGCGAGCATAGGGCTTGTATACCAGTTGTCTGTGTACAATGTATGGCCCTTGCCAAGGTATGGTTCCATCATCCTGCAAACAGCATCACCAGAAATGCCCAACATGCGCCTAGTATCGTCGAGTGTGTTTTTCCCGGTGTATACAATGACATCTAACACAAGACCAATCTCACAGTCGCACCTAACAAAAAGTTTTATACCAAAGCGATTATGTTTGCTCCGTATATATTGCTTGAATGACAGTCGTCCCTTGAATAGAAACAAGGACTCATCGACAACAATATTCTTGAAGGGATAAAAGTATGCACTGAATTTCTGCTTCAGGTACATAAACACTTCCTGGATTTTGTATAGAAGGTCATTTCTGTTGGGCATATTCCTATCTGAGAAGTGCAACATTCGTAGCAACAGAATGAATCTGTTGCAGGGAAGGAGTTCACTGAAGATAGGAGTACTGATAAAGTTGTCTGTGGCCCAGTAGTTACGTATATTGTTCTTATAGGTATGTGGCATAAGCATGACAGTGGCAAGAAATATATACATTTCAGCTACTGTTGTATCTTTCCACCTGCGCCGTGACGATTCCCCAACCCCTGCTGTGTTGTCCATGATATAGCGGTAATAATTGTTCATCTGGGTCACTATCAAGTTCATTATAGGCTCGTCAAAGTATAACTGGAAAAAGTCTAACTCTATAGACTCATTTGTTATGGGACATTCTGGCAGGATGTCACTTCCACCCTGTGGGGAATGGTACAAATTATGTACTGTAATGAAGCTACTTAGCTTGATGATGCATCCACGACTCCCCAGCCATCTCAGAAGTCGTTAGTTGATGCATATGGTCTCATCCCCCTCAGGGCTGTATGGGTGTATAAATGCACACATTAGTATTATATTATTGCCCCAAAGGAGCGTATGCCATATCGCCAGTCATTAAATAAAGACTGTGATGGACACACGTGTTTTGGCGGATCGCCCACGTGTTACCGGGTGAATGATAAATCTGCCTAGATTATGAACATATTCCCAACTGCGCAGCCTATGAACATATACATGTCTGAGCAGACTTACCTGGGTATTTGTATCGGACCCTTAATTCACACCTGGAAAACGCTGTCTTGCTTGAAGAACGTTGCTGAAGAGTCACTGCCTTGTTAGACGAAGTACACTCAGTGTCTCTCACGTTCATCAATTTTCAGTCTTTTGCAGTAGTAAGAAGCTGCGCACACTTCTGAATATACCGCGATTTTATTGTTCATTATCACTAAACGCGTTGGAACAGAGTTCTTATCTGATTTCCCAACGTTAGTGGAGATTGAATAGAGATCGTGGACGTACGACTAATGTCCCTTTGTCAGGTCAAATCACCGCGCCGTAAGCCCGTTCTCGTTGGTTTATAAGTTCAATCTACCACCCTCCTGCGCCCCGCAGCTCGGTTTGCCCGGTTTTGCTGACCTCAGCTCAATTCTACACTTGCTAAACACTGCAAGAAGTTGCAATTCAAAATGCTTGTGTTCTTCAAATAATTAGATCACTGGAGCACATGATTGTAAAGTCAAGTGTAGAAACTGATACAACAGTTTCTTTAACTTTCCTGTTACGGCAAAGAGTCACATTTATATCAAATGTCTATCACTCACACTCCTTGCAACTCTGGTCAACGACTACGTGGCTCCTGGCCCTTCATCTGTTACCAGTTAAGTTTGTTGATCAGGAAGCCAGACACGCCGTCTGGCCCTTTCTAAGTGCGGAAAGGGCTGGGCCCTTGAAAAGGGAAGAAAGGGGGGCAGCGAAGGTTCACTGTAAGTGAACTACTCATCGCTTAACATTAATTTGATTTTCTCACTCACCATCACTGCTGCTTGTTTTTTCTGAACAGCTTCAGTCTGTGTGGTTTCTGGAGAATCACTAATTTTATTTTTGTTTTCAACACTGTGTAATTCTAACGGCACTAATTTATCTATTGTCTGCTTATTCACTACACCTTTGCTCTAAACATCAATTGTCCTGATGATTTCATTAGCATCAGGATATATGGTCACAATTTTTCCAAGAGGCTATTGGGACCTCGGACCATCATTGTTAATAATCACTATGTCACCAGGTCTTAAAGGACTTATAATTTTCTGGAACACCAGCTCCATAGAAGTGTTCTCTCAATGAGGTGAGATAGTCTTCTCGCCAAATTTTCTCCCAGCGTTCAATCACTTTATTAAGGTGTTTGAATTTATGTCCGAGTTGCTCAGGTTCGAAATGAGTAGGATCCTCTATGATTTCTTTATCATTCATGGGAGGAACAGGTTCGAGCCTTCTGCCATGTAGTAAATGAGATGGACTTAACACTTCTAAATTGTCCAGATCATCAGTGACATACATTAAAGGTCTGTTGTTGACTCTATTTTCTATTTCAGTTAGGACTGTACGAAATTCTTCTAAGTCGATTCTCTGACGATGAAGAGTCTTCCTTCAACAACGTTTTACAATGCCTATCATTCTTTCGTAAAATCCTCTGTGCCATGGGGATTTAGGAGGGAAATTCAAATTCTTTATTTCATGTAATACAAGGTGGGGGGTACTTATAGTTATACATTAAAGTTGATATTACAAGATGGCCAATAATATGCCTAGGTATGCCTAGGCTTTTCAGGCAGTCTTATGATAGGTCTTACTCAATAGCTATACAATGGATATACAGATTGTAAGGTTAGGTTTACAAAATTTAGGTACTGGAATTTAAACATTGAGAATTTAACAATTAGTATAAAAAGTTAGCAATTAGTTTATATATTAATGATAAAGGTGAATGAATCTCCAATGACAATTGCGTTGATTCAGCATCTGTTGTACTTCTGGCTGCTCAAAAATCTTGTTTATGTAAGCAGCACCAGCAACAAAATTCATTGCATTGTCTGATATCTTCAGTCTGGGACATCCCTTCTGGCTGCAAACCTTCTAAATACAGGTCTCCCTCAACATTCGCGAGGGTTAGGGGATCAAGAGCCTCGCAAATGTTGAAAAATCGCAAATATTTGGTGCCCCAATATATTGTAGGGAAATATAATACAATACTGCTTCCTTAACCTATTGAACCATGAACAATCATAAAAACATGAATACATCGTAAAATAATGTACTATATACATGTTATTTTGATATGAGCTGGCTGTGGAGTGAGGCCTGTAATAGTATAATTATACAATACATATTTTATAGTGTTGTGAAGTGTCATGGGGAATCAAGAGTTACTGACACACTGCTTCTTCTCCCTCTGCTGTAGCTCCGCCCATTTTCTAATGATGCCAAATGTTGAATTAAATATGTATAATTAGGAAAAAAAAATGAAACTCCAACTTGATAACTTTATTTTAATTTGCATAACTCATATATTACAGAAAACAATAAAAAAGTAAAATACACATACGAGTTAAGCTTACAGAAAAATACATTAAATTCACCATCTAACATCGTTACCAAGTGGGAGGAGCTATTGGAGGGAGGAAGAGGCGAGCAGTGTCTGGTGAGTCGTCATGGGTGGTGGATGTTAGCCTTAGCGCTAATAAAATGTTGTGTAATTACACTAATATTAGTAATAAAGGTTATCTATCTATTACATTTATTCCAAATTGATATCAGAAACACGATAAATACCCTAGAACTGTAATAAAGACGCTGAAATGAATAATATATGCCATATTTTATGAGTGGGGTAAGAGAAGCAGGCAGACCACCACTCATAATAAATGTTTTCATCAGGGTAAACATGCCTAAATCACACTTGTCATAAGAACAAATGCAAAATAGCATTTATTATTTTTAGAATAATAATAATTTATAATAATTGATCTGGAGCACTTTAAATGTTATCAGTATTTGGTAGTTGACATTTAGAGCACTCCTCAGCAATTAGTAAGTTTATTCAGGTATACACAAATACATTTATATAGATTATCATACATAGCAGCATATGTGTACAGTTATTATTATTATTTATTATTATTATTTCCCTACAATATATTGTAGGGAAATAATAATATTAATATTATTATTATTTCCCTACAATATATTGTAAGGAAATAATAATAATAATAATAATAATAATAATTGCTGTGGAGTGCTCTAAATGTCACCTACCAAATACTGATGACATTTAAAGTGCTCCAGATCAATTATTATAAATTATTATTATTACATTACAGTTATTTTTGCATTTGTTCTTATAACAAGAGTGATTTAGGCATGTTTACCCTGATGTAAACATCTTTTATGGTGGCGGTCTGCCTTTCTCTTACCCCACTCATATAATATGGCATATATTATTCATTTCAACATCTTTATTACAGTTCTAGGGTATTTATCATGTTTCTGATATCAATTTGGAATACAGTGGACCCTCGGTTAACGAAAAAAATTCATTGCAGAAGCCTGCTCAAGTGCCATTACCGAACGAATTTACGTCCTTAAGAAATAATGTCATGTAGGTTAGTCTATTTCAGACCCCCAAAACTACACTTCCACAAGAACTTACAAAATTATACTTACATAATTGCACGATTTCCGGGGTATTCGTTAACCGAGGGTCCACTGTAAATGTAATAGATCGATAACCTTTATTTAGTACATTCATTATTTACTTCCCTACAATATATTGTAGGGAAATACTGCTTCCTTAACCTATTGAACCATGAACAATCATAAAACACATGAAAACATAGTGAAATATTGTACTATATAGTACTACATACATGTTATACTGTAGTTTAATAACAAATAATGAACAAACAGAACACTCAGTGAGTGAGTGGTGGGCGAGCTGGCTGCCGGGTCAGAGGGAAGGTAGTAGGGACGCTCGGGTGGTGGGAAACTTAAATATGATTTGGCGGCTGGGAATTTGGCGGCCAGGAATTCGCGAATGTGTGAAGCCTGCGAAAGTGAAAAACGTGAATGTTGAGGGAGACCTGTAATTTGATGAAGGTTTCAGCAGACATATCAGTGGCTACTTCTAGATGTACTGCTCTAGTCGTAGCACAGGTGAACAAACAGATGTACACCTTGATAGGAACTTTGTCGACTGTTTTAGTTAAAATTATTGGTCCTGTGTAATCTACTCCTGTCACCTCAAATGGAGTGACATGACATACTCTTTCAGAAGGGTATGGAGGTGGACCTGGATACTGACATACTCGCATATCATAATGATGACAAGTAATACAGTCCCTTATTTGTTTCTTCACACTTTGTCGACCTTCAGGTATCCAGTAGGATTGTCGTATGTGACAAAGAGTGTCAGCTACACCACCATGTAACACGTTACTGTGGGCATTCTGAATAATCAGTCTTGTTAGCCAATGATTCTTGGGGATCAATACTGGATGTATGGTTTCCTTTGGTAGTGAAGAATTATGAATTCTTCCTCGACATCTTATAATGTTTTCTGAGTCGAGATAAAGTCCTAAAGAATTAATCATATCAGGTTTCTTTGGAGATTTATCCTGAGTTTCCAGAAATCTATACTCTGTAGAGAAAATATCTTTCTGTATTAACTTTATCCAGTATTTAATGGGTTCAAGTAATTCATAATTAGGTTTAATCCCTTTAATGAATTTAAAGACAAGAGCTGTAACTCTTAAGAGTTTACCCAAAGATGAGTATTTAGATCCATCAATGACTATTTCTTTTGTGTCTGCAGTATTTAAACAGAGTATTTCTGTTATGTTCAAGCAGACTGTTTCTTCTGGCATAATGTAAGCTTTTTGCTGTGGCCAGTTATTTTCATTAGAGAGCCAGTTAGGTCCGTGGAGCCATAATTTATTATCCACAAATTTCTTGAGTGGGACACCACGTGACAACATGTCAGCTGGGTTCTCTTGTGTCGAGACGTGGAGAAAGCGATAGTCTCTCTGCATCTCTCTTATTTCTGCTACTCTATTCTGTACATAGACCAACTTTCTCTTATTATTTCTTAACCACTGGAGAACTGCCTCATTGTCACTCCAGATCATAGTTTTTTCAATAGTGAGATGATCAAGTACAGTGGTACCTCGAGTTACGATGGTCCCCAAAATCGCCCTTTTATGTAAGTTTATTTTTTAAATGCTTTTGTAAGTATATTTTGGGGGTGTAAAAGGACTAGTCTATTTTACATTATTCCTTATGGGGATAAATTCGTTTGGTAATGGCACTTGAACAGCATTCTCGAACGAAAAAATATCGTAACTCGAGGTACCACTGTACTTTGTTGAGATAGACAACTAATTTTGTACCTACATAGAGTGCTGTCAGTTCCAATTGTGGTACTGTTCTGACCTTCAAGGGTGCAACCCTGGCCTTTGAAGTAATTAAAGTACTTTCGTCAGCATTACTCATGTAAGCTACAGCACCATAACTTCTGGTTGACGCATCACAGAACACATGTAATGTGTACTTGTTTCCCTCTTGACCTATTTGTCTGGGAAATTTAATTTGATGAAGTTGTTTAAACTCCTTGGATATTTCATCCCATTCTTGACTAATTTCTAGAGGCAAGTTCTCATCCCAACCTATTTTAAGCTTCCAAGCATCTTGAACAAGCATTTTACCTTATATGGTAGTTGGTGAGATAAGTCCTAGAGGATCAAAGCATTGTGATACCTCTGACAGTAAACTACGTTTAGTGAGTGTACTGCTTGATTTATTGTTTATCCTTTTGAGGCTCAAAGTGTCTTCCTGTGTATTCCAATTAAGTCCAAGCATGTTGTTGCATTCAGGAATTTCAGCTTCAGGGAAATCTTTTTTGATAAGTTCCCTTAATTGATTTGAATTAGTATTCCACATCCTTAGAGGCATATTTGCCACTTTCATCTCCTTGTTAGCTTCTCTATATAAGGATTTCAAATCCTCCTCTTTATTCACAGTACCTTGAAGATTGTCCACATAGAAACTTTTCTTTAAGATTACTTTGAAGGGACTTTCAGATTTCTTCAAATGTGTATTAAGAGTAGCTTCTAGTAAGAATGGAGAGGATGTTGCACCAAACAATACTGACTTGAAACGATAAGTTTTCACAGGACTTTGAGGATCATGTGGATTTTCTGGCCACAAGAATCGAGTATAATCTCTATCTATTTCTTGTAGTCCTACTCTTAAGAAAGCTTTGGAAATACCAGCCGTGTAGGCATATGGATTTGTGCGAAATTTCATAAGCACGTCTCCAAGCTTCTCAGTTAGTGAGGGTCCGGTCATCAGACAGTCATTAAGGCTTGCTACATCTTTATTTGCACGTGCGCTGCAATTGTATACAACACATAGTGGAGTAGTTTCAGAATTTTTTCTGACTCCATGGTGCGGTAGATAATGAGCATCTGTCTTTAACTTATCTTCGACTATTTCCTCAAAGAATTTATTGTCTAACTGTTCTTGTATGATATTATCATAGACAGTCAGCAGCTCTGGATTCTCCTGAGCTCCTGTATTTGTGCTTTCATTTGTCCGAAAGCCATGCGATAATTGCTAGGTAGATGTGGTGGATTTAATTTCCATGGTAACCTAACCCAATACAGTCCATCTTCATATTTGACAGTGTCCAAATATTGGTTATAAGTCTCAGACTCCTTGGGCTTGGTTTATTTACATCAATACCTATCGCATCTAAATCTCACAACTTATGAACTGGTTCATTCATTTCTTTCAGTAATGATAATTTTTATTGTGGTACATGATCAGTAGTTATTCTTGTAACTAGTACATTTTCCTCTGAATCAATATCAGCTTCTTTCCCGCTTTGAGAGGGAATTGGACCACATATCATATGGCCCCCAGCTGTTTTTAGCAAGTGAATATCATGTTTACTTACTATATTTTCCACAAAACAGTGATAGTAATCACTTCCAATGATTAAATCAATTGGACTAATTGTGTCCGTCTGTATGTCAGGACAGGCTAACTTGACCTTGGCCGCCTTCAGTGCTGCAACTGTATCTCTTAATCCCCGGATCTGCACTGACTTAGGCAAATCATCGACTACCACAGCTTCTACTGTCTTTTTCCTGTTTCCTAGACCAACAGCAAATCTGGCTAGGTCATATTTCTGCTTACCAGAACTTTGGAAAAATCCAGCTATATCTAACTGTATTTTGGCATGGGGTTGTTTATTCAGTTTTTGTAACACTGTTCTACTTATGAAAGACGTTTGTGAGCCTTGATCAAATAATGTTAGCACATTGGTTTTGTTTAATTTATTGGATAACTCTACTCGAGCTATTGGGAGAGCAGTCGATTTAGACTTATCTCTCACATTTAATGCTGCTGTTTGTTGACTTCCTGACTCTGTGGAAGTCGGTTGTTCAGCATAAGTGCTTGGGAATAATGTTGTGTGATGCATTCCCTTGCATTTAAAACACTTCTTCAGCGAGCATTTACCTCCCTTGTGTTTACCTAAACACACAGTACACCTTTCCAGCTGTTGAGCACGTTGTTTCCGTGCCTCCATTGCTGTGTATTGAATGCAATACTGTGTCCAATGTGTTTCATCACAAAGTACACATTTAGGAGTACGTTTATGTGTGACAGTCTGTTTACTGTCTGTTGTGTTCACAGCTTGATAAGTGCCTACATGAGATTTCCCATTATGTGGTTTAGTGGGAGTAGGTACACTCTTTTTGTACTGAATTGAAGTTTTATCATCCACAACAGAATTGGTGGATTTCTCATCTTGTCTCGTTGCTTGCATGCATGAGACTATTGTTTGTAAACCATTGCTAATTTCTTCACAAGTGAAATAGCGTTTATTGAACATAATATTTAAACGTTCAATGGTTTGTGGTGACAGTTTATCTTGTACAATACCACTGATAAACCAGTCACATTGCCTTAGATCATATTTAACTCCTAGAGTTCTGAGACTATTGTCTAATGTGATTCTAAATGACTGTAAGTCTGAAAGACAATGTTTGGGTGGTTTCAAGCTTGATATTAAGACTGCATGTCTAACCCTGGCTTTGTCAGCATCAAGGTAATTATCAGCTAAGACACGTAAGGCTAGAGTATAATTGCCTTTGACCACCGGAAATGATTTAATCAGTTCATAGGGTTCTCCTTTCACGAGATATCTGAGATAATTGAACTTAGCTATCTCATCTATGTCAGTACGTGAATTCACTAAGGAATGAAACCCACTGATAAACTCTTCATAATTGTTGCCTCTAAATATGGGCATTGCCTGGGTTGGCAGTTGAGGTAGTCCAACACCAGATATGGCAGGTGTGGGGACAGGTGTCTGACCACTAGTTACAGTAGGTCTCTGTGAATAAGTTTTGCGGCAGGTAGCCTGTATTTCTGTCCACCTTAATTGTTGTTCACTAAAGGTATCCAGGACACTTTTAATTTCTTCCTCTGATGGGTTGGAATTTAAAAAATCATTTTCATAAATCTCATAGTCTGAATTAATGATTTTCAGACGTTTGCTAAGTAATTCATGTTTAATTTCCAACTCATCATAGTCTATATTTGTGTCTTGTGTTAAACCTATACAGACTGAAATTAATTGTTCTAATTGGGTAATTTTCGTCTGTAAGAATTTGAATTTTGTGGTTAATGACGACATTTTGCTACAATAATGACTAGCAACACATTTATAGTGTTTAAAATACAGCTAGCAGCTTGAGTTTGTTTTGACTGTGTCAGTGAATTACTGACCTATTAGCCGTGACCTCAAGGTCAGTGGCCTTGGAGGATGCATATGGACGAACCAACACCGAGGGTGTTTATATCCTGAATTGCTGTCTCAGCTAAAACAGTGTGTCGCAGCACTGACGTCACTTCACACATTGTATATAAATGCATAAATGTATATCACACATATATATTCAATGTTTATATACATATAAATATCTCAAATGTTACAATGAAAGTTTAAACTTAATATAACTTCCTATATTATAAAAGAGACAAACATAATACACAGTTTCTTCTCATAATTTGTGTCTATAAACACTTGTGTGTATATATACACTATGTGTATATACACATTCAGAGACCAGCTGTGCCAGTCTGAGCTTCACTGAGTAAACAGAATTGAACACGAGTGCAGAATGAAGGGTTGCTCCCTCGCAGAGTTCGGTGAGTGGGGGAGTCCCCCCAGTAGTACTGTCCCCCAACCTTTGGGGACCCGACTCGTTTTCTTCCTGGGTGTCGGGTGAGCATTGAGCCGGCTCACGTTTTCTATGCCAGCAAAAGCTGTCCGTGCTCTTTGAATGAGAGTAGGGACTCATATATTCTGGTTTCTTTTGTAAAAACACTAGTTTTCCAGCTTTTCTCGAAGGACCTTGGATCGTAGATACTTATACACTGGAGTATATGTCTTTGGACCACCATGTGGCCACTTTCCGGTTCGAATACGACCAACTTGTGGGGGAATGGTACAAGTTATGTACTGTAATGAAGCTACTTAGCTTGATGATGCATCCACGACTCCCCAGCCATCTCAGAAGTCGTTAGTTGATGCATACGGTCTCATCCCCCTCAGGGCTGTATGGGTGTATAAATTAGGGATGTATCGGATATCCGTATCCGCATCCCCGGAGCATTCGCATAAATTCTTACATCCGCATCCGTATATTTTCTAAATGAGACATCCGCATCCGCATCTGCATCCGTACTTTTCTAAATGAGACATCCGCATCCGTATTTTTCCTAAATGAGACATCCGCATCCGCGTCCGCATCCATAATCACTATTAAATAAATATCCGCATCCGCATCCGTGCCAAACAAAGCGGATGTGGCGGATATTATAACCTAAATTACAGAGCTTGCATGTTTGTTTCCCACAAACTTGTTCTTATGATTTACAAATTAACATTGCAGCTTCAAATATTATAACTTAATGACCTGTGCAGAGAGAGAGAGAGAGAGAGAGAACATAAGAACATAAGAAAGAAGGAACACTGCAGCAGGCCTCTTGGCCCATACTAGGCAGGTCCTTCACAATCCACCCCACTAACCTGGAGTTTACCTGGAGAGAATTCCAGGGGTCAACGCCCCTGCAGCCCGGTCTGTGACCAGGCCTCATGTTGGACCAGAGCCTGATCAACCAGGCTGTTACTGCTGGCTGCACGCAGTCCAACGTACGAACCACAGCCTGGCTGGTCAGGTACCGACTTTAGGTGCCTATTCAGTGCCTGCTTGAAGACAGCCAGGGGTTTGTTGGTAATCCCCCTGATGTATGCTGCCCAACCAAATTTTCAATTCTATCCAAGAAATAAGCTTTGATAATTCTATTTATTCATATGCGAGTCCCACTCAAAACCAACCCCTCTCACTCATGAATTTATCCAACCTAAATTTAAAACTACCCAAGGTGCTAGCTTCAATAACCCTACAAGGCTGATAAATTAGACACATATGCAATGGAAATAAATTATAAATTATACTGCTTATGTGTTTATTAGACACATATGCATTGAAAATTAGGTTGAGCAAATATTTTGTTAGTGGGATGGATTGTGAAGGACTTGCCTAGTATGGGCCAGCAGGCCTGTTGCAGTGTTCCTCCGTTCTTATGTTCTTATGTATTTTTATTGAGGAAACGTTTCGCCACACAGTGGCTTCATCAGTCCATACAAAGGAGAATCGTGAAGAACAGGAGTTTGAGGCAATCAGTCCCTCAACCTGGAGTTACTGTCTGACACAGCAACATCTTGGTATCTTAATACAGGGAATTCTTCACTTGCCTAACCCTTGGCCACCACCTACTTCCACATTGGTCAAATGTGACACCTCTCCTGCCTACGGTATATAAGTCACTTCTTCACACATATGTTGTATTATTATCAAGATTGATGGACTGACAACATCCAGTCAAGGCTAAGGGACTGATTACATCATTCTCCATTGTATGGACTGATGAAGCCACTGTGTGGCGAAACGTTTCCTCAATAAAGATACCCAAGTGTTGCATATGTGTCTAATTTATCAACATGTCGTTTCTCTGAACCATTCATCTGCATATGTGTGAGAGACACACACACAGTAACACTGTGGAGGTGTATAAATGGAAAACAGGAATTAATATAGGGATGTAAATAACGTTTGATAAACATATTAGGTTGGATAAACACATGAGTGAAGGGTTTGATTTGAGTGGGAAAATATTGTTAGTGAGATGGATTGTGAAGGACTTACCTAGTATGGGCCAACAGGCCTGCTGCAGTGTTCCTCCTTTCTTATGTTCTTATGGAGGAACACTGCAGAAGGCCTACTGGCCCATGCAAGGCAGGTCCTTATCAAATTCACCACTACCCAAAGCTACCCAAGAATTCACTCCCGCACCCACGACACCAATCAAACCCATTCTCCTTTGTATTGGACTGAGATCTGTTTGTGACAAACAGATCTCAGTCACAAACAGATATGAGATGTGTTTGTGACTTGATAAAGCCCAACAAACAAAAACGACTTCTGGCAGAAAATGCAGAGAAACTGTTATTCTTGAAGAAAAACCTTCCAATCATAAACTTTAAGTATTAAGCAAATGTCAATTGATTATGTAATAAAAGTATTATGTATTAAAAGTATTATGTAATTAAAGTATTTGCCATGTGGTAAAAAAACAAAAATCAGGTGTTTTATGACTGTCCTGCAAAATCCGCATCCGCCCGGATGTCAAGATGTGACATCCGTAATCCACATCCGCATCCGCATTTTACTGTAAGCAGATATCCGCATCCGCATCCGTATTTTACTGTAAGCAGATATCAGCATCCGTATTTTACTGTAAGCAGATATCCGCATCCGCAAAATAAGCAAGTAAGACATCCGTATACACATCCGCATACCGGATATCTAAATTTTTCACATCCGATACATCCCTAATCCGTATACACATCCGGATATCTAAATTTTTCACATCTGATACATCCCTAGTATAAATGCACACACGAGTATTATATTATTGCCCCAAAGGAGCGTATGCCATATCGCCAGTCATTAAATAAACACTGTGATGCACACTCACGTGCCTAGATTATGAACATATTCCCAACTGCGCAGCCTTATGAACATATACATGTCTGAGCAGACTTACCTGGGTATTTGTATCGGACCCTTAATTCACACCTGGAAAACGCTGTCTTGCTTGAAGAACGTTGCTGAAGAGTCACTGCCTTGTTAGACGAAGTACACTCATTGTCTCTCTATGTTCAACAATTTTCAGTCTTTTTGCAGTAGTAAGCAGCTGCGCACACTTCTGAATATACCGTGATTTTATTGTTCATTATCACTAAATGTGCTGGAACAGAGTTCTTATTCGATTTCCCAACGTTAGTGGAGATTGAATAGGAGATCGTGGACGTATCACTAATGTCCCTTTGTCATTTCAAATCACAGCTCCGTAAGCCCGTTCTCGTTGGTTTATAAGTTCAATCTACCACCCTCCTGCGCCCCGCAGCTCGGTTTGCCCGGTTTCGCTGTCCTCAGCTCAATTCTACACTTGCTAAACATTGCAAGAAGTTGCAATTCATTATGCTTGTGTTCTTCAAATAATTAGATCACTGGAGCACATGATTGTAAAGTCAAGTGTAGAAACTGATACAACAGTTTCTTTAACTTTCCTGTTACGTCAAAGAGTCACATTTATATCAAATGTCTATCACTCACACTCCTTGCAACTCTGGTCAACGACTACGTGACTCCTGGCCCTTTATCTGTTACCAGTTAAGTTTGTTGATCAAGAAGCCAGACACACTGTCTGGCCCTTTCTAAGGGTGGAAAGGGCTCGGCCCTTGAAAAGGGAAGAATGGGCTGATACCCCCCCTCTCTTGGAGAATTTTCTCCACAACTCCCATCAAAATCAAAAGGCTGTGGCACGAATACACTTTGTGTCCAGTTCCACTCTCGGTACATGGTGCAGGGTGGACCTATGGCATGGGGCGTGGGGGAGCAGGTGGGGGTCAGGAGTGGAGGCAGCACATGGCTGAGGGGGTGCTGGGCTGTCCTTTGTCCACCCACCGCGTCATGTGGTGCAGGCACTGTGCCACCCACCACTTCTTCCTCCATCCCTGCATATTCACCTTCATGATCACTATCACTATCAGTGGCTGGGGTTTTGGATCGTGACCTGCCACGACCCTTGGTGACTGCATATGGTACACTGCCTGAACGTAGTCCAAGATGCCTAAAAGTACACTTCACAGGTGAATAATGAACATCGCTATCACTAGACGAATCCTCCAATGGCATAAAATCAATCTCATCATCACTTTCACTATCACTAAAACACCGGAAAATAATAGTTTCCTCTGCGTAGTTGCCTATGGGTAACACTCGCCACTCCAGAGGTGCTTGGACCAGGGTCTTTTTGGGTACACTGGCCACCCCAGAAGTGCTTGGCCTAGGGACTGGTGTGGCCACACTGGCTACCCCAAAGGTGCTTGGCCCTGGGTCTGGTGTGGCCACAGTGGCCACCCCAGAGGTGATGGGCTGAGGATCATCTGGGTTATCGTCGATATTTTCACTAATTCCTTGATTATTAATGGCCACATCGGTGTCAAATCCACTAATCTCACATTGTGTATCACTTTCCTCGAATAGTAGAGTGTAAATACGACGAGACGTGAGTGAATCACGAGGATGTGCCATGATGTTGACCCAAGATGGACCTGAATGTAACTAGTCCTACCATGCGGTACCCAGGAGACTCAGGCCTATCTCGCCAATTTTGAAGGAATGAAAAATAAAACGTAAATATACGTTTGGGCAACAGCGGTACTAACGTATATATACGTTTGGACCGTTTAAGGGTTAAAGTGCCCTAGATCGATAAAATGCATATACAGTCAACCCTCCGTTTTCGTGCTTAATCCGTTCCTGAGAGATCAACTAAAACTGAAACCATTTTCCCCATAAGAAATAATGGAAATTCAATTAATCCATTCCAGAAACCCAGAAGTTTGAAAAACATTTTTGGGGGCCTTAAAGATAGATTTACATGCACAACTGAATGAACTCAATGTGACACTTACCTTTATTGAAGAC